>JAOWBN010055676.1:0-21023 GCA_028565015.1 Pinguicula moranensis
GACATCAGATACTTTGAAATGGATAGGGCCCCAATTTTTAGCAATTTAGAGAACATTATAGTACAGTGATCATACACCGATTTAGTAAGTGCATGTTGCAACATTTGGGGTCACTTTAGTGACCATGCATCGTTGATCAGAATTCTATCTAATCTTTTACACACTCTTGCATCCGAAGTAGACCATGTGTAGTTGCAACCTAAGAGTGGTAGATCAATAAGTTGGGAATTTGCTATAAATGTTTCAAATCTCTGCAATTCATTTACATGTACCCTTGATGTACCTAGCTTCTCAGACTGGCTCAAGATCGATTTAAAATCACCAAGTAGGCAATAGTGTGATGGTTGTATTACCTGATGTTTTCTTAGTACACCTTCCCATAATTGTTTTCGTAGATCAAATCGATAGGGGACTAAATATAGCTAATAGTTATCAGTTGTGCATCACTGATCCACTTTCTTTCTACCCCTTAAGCCCCAGGGATCTCCCAACTTCTATGAATTTTGAAACATTATGTGTTCTAGCTACATAGAATACCCACTAAGCTTCCGAGTGATGATTGAGATCTCATGTCCCATATAGTTGATCCCCATATTGTTGTCATAACTTGTACTTTAATCTCTTCCATTTCTGTTTCTTGAATGTTGATTAACTCTATATTATGGTTTGTAATTCTTTTTTCAAATATGCTACTGCTTATGGCGCATTCCCAGTCCCCTAATATTATATGTTGATAAATGCATCAATCAACCATTGTATCTCCTGGGATGACCTCCATATCATCTTTTGCTAACGCTACATTCCTTGTATGAGCTAGGAATAAGCTTTGATCCCTAGCTTCCATAGCTGAGATTTTTTCCGATAGCTGACTATCACTACCCTGCGTGCGTATTAGCACCAAGATGGTGGCCAAATTGTAACACTTCATAGGCTTGGACATTTATATTCAACATATTTGCTTTCCTAGTTACTGTTGCCTGCTGCTTTAATTGGAACTCAAACATTTTAGCAGATACTTGTTGTTGTAGAGCTAATCGAGCATGTTTATATGCTATGCTCTTAGACTGAACATTTTTCCTTGTTGTATTTGGCCTTGCAGGATCACCTTGGATGTCAATACTTCTTTCATCAAGTGGAAATGATAGTTGCTCATATCTATTATGTATCCTCAACGGTGAATGTTGGATATACTGGCTATTAAAAGAGTTTGCTCCCTTCCCATAATTATTTAATGGGCCCATTGTCCAAAATGGTTTGGTCCATCTATCGAGTTTCCATTGTCCACCAGTAATTTATTGCCCAAATTGCGTTTTTGCTTTTAAACTATCACTGACTTACGAGATATTTATGGCCCCCCTTAGTGGCGGAAAATATCTGTCAAATATGGAGTTTTCATCAGGATCGGGTATGATGTAGATCGGGTATAGTAGGATACCAACTAGAAATTCAGTTTGGTTATAGATATGGCTTGAAATCCAAGTGCGCAGTAGCACTCTTCCTGTCCGAAATCTATTGCTTCGTCTAGATGCCATATCAACCTGCAAAAATCTTACCAAGCTTTCGAGTAATCCAGTGATAAAAACATATTCCATTGTCTTGTTATGGGAACTTCTTCAACTGTGACCCAGAATGATCTTTCATTACTAGTAGACTCCACCTCATAATTCCATGCCCTTACTCACTTAATGCTTTTGGTTACCGCCGGATGAAATTCTTTAAGGAACTTCTTTTGGCAGTATTCCTCTGAAAATAAGATTAGGAAGTTATTCCAAACAGGTAGCGTTGCAGAAGTTATATCCTTGTATCTAATTTTTTCCAGAGTCCTCTCTAATTGCCCCCAACTCTTTCCCATCATGAAGTTCACATATTGATGCACATTTCAGCCATGAGAGCTCATCTTTCATTGGCCTAAAGCAATTCGTATGCGAATTCTTTGTTTGGATTATCCCTTGACTTTCCGCAGTTTTACTTTTATCAACTCTCTTAGGTTCAACCATCTGAGTATAGGGGGGATAATTTACTTTCAGCTTATGGTTTCCCACCGATAATCCTGCAAAAAGAGGTGAGAAAACATAGTTGGTAGACTTGAAGGTGGAAAAGTCAAATCCCCTCCTAGATTTCTTTAGTTTGGGAGGAATATGCTCATCTATGCATACTCCATAGTTTCTGAAGATTCTATGCATATCCCAAGCATCATGCTCCTCTGTGTAGATGTAATTAGAATAGATCTAACAATAAATAAATACAATAATGAATTGTACCTTTAATGTAGAAACATATAGAACCGTAATCTTCCGGGTATTTATACAACGAACACGAACCAGGAGTCTACCAGAGTCTCCTTGTAATGCATGTACTCAAATCTCTGCCTTCACATATGATAAGACATCAATTCGAGAGAAAAACTGTAAAAAAAAATTTGGTCTCAACACATGAGAATAAGAATTATATAGTATTGAATAAGCGTCTAATACGTCGTATTTATAGGGAAAGATTGGAGTTCAACCCTAATTACGGTGACAAAATCCCACCATACAAGGACTCTCAATATTAGGTAATTAATAAATAATTACAGTAATTAATGACTTTAGACAAAACATATATGGTCTAACAGCTCCCACTCGACTACATAAGTTGTATTATAAAATACAGTTTTTAAAATTTCCCGACGCTCATATGAGAAATTAGTCGTACGACTATAAAGTAACTAGCATTATCATATTAAGTCATCATTTAACTAACATGACACTTTCGAAGTGACGATATCCCAAATCCTCTTTGCATCACCGATAACTACACATCCCTTTAATCTATTCAATATTCAATTACGTACTTAGTATAACCGCCATGGCAAATATTGTGAAGCTAGACAGATTGTTCCTTACACACTAATGACCATCCGTATCAACTCGACTGTTTCCTAGCATGGTCCGCTGAACTATATAGATCTTAGCCCTTAGATGACATACTAAAGTAGCATCATCAACCCTCAACTTCAAGCCAACAATCTAAGTCAAAGAGTAACATCTGGGTGGACAAACGTATGTCCGTGTGATCACACAATGACAATCTGGGGATTTTTTTGTCATTTTCACAGTGGTCGTTCTGTAGCACACACAGTATGATATGTGTTTCATGGCATTTCTCCAACTTAAGTGGGCATGTCACTTACTTATGACATGCGAATCATAGCCTTTGATAAATACACTTAGTTCGTATCTTCTACATTTGGCTGTAAAGCTTTAATGTGAAAGCCCATACATTTCACATTTGATTCACTTCGAATCTCATTTCATATCTAGTGAAGGGATTGTCCAAAACATTTATTAGTCTCATCATTCAAGCTACGCAAGCATAAGGGCGATTACCCGTGTGATAGGACCAATCATAAAGCTTTGTGACATTTATTGTGCCTTATTAATTGATTGCATAAACTAAAGTAATGCTCAATGAAAATAAAAACGTCAATTTAATTTCATAATCAAATGTTACAAAAATATGTCCTTATCAATCAAAAGATGTGATCAACCCTGCATAATCCTAGACTCATGACATGAACTCCAAAGACATTTCTAAGAATGGGTTTGGTCATTGGATCAATGATTATCTTGTTAGTAGGAATATACTTGATACTTAAATCCACTATGTTGACAGCATTTTGAACAAAGTGGTAACATATATGGATGTGTTTTGTCTTTGTATGAAATTTTGGATCCTTATAAAACTGAATTACTGTAGTATTGTCGTAGTTTATTTCTACAGGATCATTAAGCCTCGAAATCAAATCAAGGTACTGTTAAAACTTGGAAGCCAAAATGCCTCTTGCATGGCTACGTTGCATGCGACGTATTCTTCTTCTAATAAAGCGATGTAGTCTTGGTTCATGCTGCACCAAGATATGGCTCCTCCACTAATGATGAAGAAATATACAGAGGTCAACTTGGACGAGTCCAAGTCACCTTCCCAATCAGCACCCGTGAATCCCATTAGACGCGGATCTCCCCCTTGATAGCATATAATTAGATTGGCCATTCCACGACGGTAACAAAAGATCCTCTTAACTACTTGCCAATTAGCAGGCCCTAGGTTGCTTCGATAACAGCTCACCAACCCAACTGCAAAATAGATTTCCGACCGTCTACATAACATGGCGTACATCAAACTCCCTTTCGCACTTGCATAGGGAATAATGCTCATTTATTTATTTTCCTTATCTGTTTTTAGGAATTGATCGAGGCTTAGTGCTAGACCCTTATCAATAGAGGTGTCAACGGATTTAGAATATTACATCCTGAATCGCTCTAAAATTTTGTTTATATATGTCTGTTGGGACAAACCAAGTATTTTCTTAGAACGATTTCTGCAGATCTCCACACATAGGACATACCTAACTTCATCATATCCTTCATCTCGATGATGGAGTATAGCCACTACTTAGTGGTGTTCATCATTTCCATGTTGTTTCCAGCTAGTAGTATGTCGTCGACATATAAGGGCATAAACACGATTCCTTCCTTTGTCTTTATGACATACACGCAATGATCTTCATCTATCATGGTAAAGCCATAGGAAGTAATAGTCTCAAGAAATTTGAAGTAGCACAATCTGGAAGACGATGTAAGTTCATATATGGATCTTTTAAGACGACATACCTTATCATATTTACCTGCTAAGATGAACCCACAGGTTGATCCATGTAGATGTCTTCCTCAACTGTTCCATTAAGGAATGCAGTCTTTACATCCATTTAGAATAGTTCGAGATCCAAATGGGCAATCAGAGCTAGAAGTAGGCGATAGAGGCAATTCTCACGATAAGAGAAAATGTCTCTTCATAGTCTATACACTCAATTTAGCTAAAACTTTTCACCACGAGTTGGGCATTGAACTTGTCAATTGATCTGTCCAGACCTCGCTTAACCTTGAATGCCACTTGCATCCAATCAATTTTTGGCAATGTGGTAGATTAACAAGTTTTCAAACCTCGTTTGTTTGCATCGAGGCCATTTAATCCCTCATGATTCTTAGCCATTTATCTCTATCGGGTGAGTCCATAACCTAAGTCCATAACCTCGTTCCAAAAAAGCGTAAAAGAATATGTTTTTCTCAATCTGAAAGTATCATCGAGTAATTCTTCCGCGTTCACAACTTTGGATAACAGGATCTTCTACTTGCCTGGTTGAGATCTGCTTCCACTAGCCCATTGGCCCATGGAGCTGACGGTGTGTGAAGGGTCGCTCCCACTAATCATATGATTTGTGGGGCTAGTAATCACATTGTCATGGCCTACGTTTTGAGAACTAATCTTGTTTCTAGGCATGAAATGTTGAGAATTTACCTCCCTCTCAAGTTGACCCTCCTTTTGAGAATCGATCTCATTGGGCATAAAATGGAAGACTTTCCATCCTTTCATGTTGACACTCGTTTGGCAAGTTCCTACCTTCAATAGGTGTGATTACTTTATTATATGTGGATTGGAAAAACATATTCCTGTCACACCAAGAGATAGTGGTGGTTCACGTTGTAACTCATACAACTCACCGTTCTATTTAATTTCACAGATAGTTGGGAAATGATCCTCTAGGAATTCGACATGGTGATTGTCAATTTCAGTCGTGCACCCATTTAGGTGTTAAATGAACATTACATATTTTTTGGAATGTTCGGGGTATCGAATAAACACCCTCTTGGTTGCTCTTGGATCAAGTTTGCCATGTTGATTGGTTGGGTTGTGCACATAACCTGCCGAACCCCACGGTTGCATATGGTCCAAGATTGGCTTCCTTCTATTCCATAACTCGTATTGAGTGGTTGACACACTCTTTCTTGGTATTCTATTGAGGATGTATGTTGCCGTGAGCAACGCATTTTCCCAAAAGTTAATGGGTAGGTTGTCTTGCGCCATCATATACCTAACCATATCAAGCATGGTGCGATTCCTACATTCCGTAATACCATTTTGCTACAGGGTATAAAGAATGGTAAGTTGCCTTACTATGCCCTTTTCATCGCAATACCCTTTGAACATATCAGAAAAGTATTCGCGATCACGGTCGGTTCAAAGAATCTTAACTCTTTTGTCCAATTGGTTCTCTACTTCTGTTATGTAGCTTCTAAATACATCAAGTGCTTCATGGAAATGAGAGAACATATACACGTGTTCGAAACGCGAGTAGTCGTCCAACCATATTTGTAAGATCCATGACCAAAAAAATTGTCACCGTACAAAATTTTCAATCCTCTAGGACTCAAATTAAATGAAAAAAAAACAATTGTAGCAAAGAAAAAACAACGAACTCAAGGCACATAGATTGTGTCGTGTAATAGCAATGTGTTCTCGCTACAAAGCTAGAGTTTGTAGGTGCCAATACCGATGACATCCTCTTCACTGCCATCCCCCATGATTATTCTTCGTGTTCCGGCATCACAGCGATGAAACTCGTCAAATCCAGCACGATCCTTCACTACGTGCTAGGACGCTCCTAAATCAACAATCCATTTAGGAAATAAATTAGTAACTCACGCATGGGAGTAAACGCATAATTTGGATTTATAGGGAGTGAAAGGTACCAGTTTTGGCTCAGAATAGTCCAAAGAGAAGTGACCTTTCTTTTCAAAGTTAAAGCATTTCATGCGTTCCATATTATTTGTGGTGTTTACCTTTAGTCATTTAGTTATTTTCTTCTTTGTGGTGGATTTATGAGGTTTATTCCCCGACTTGTCAGACTTCTTGATCCTCTTAGGGTTTCCCCTGGGTAGCAAAGACTTTGGTTGGAGAGGCGGAAGCTCGCATGCTTTCGTCCTCAAACTCATTGAAATGTTTGGCTATATCAGTGAATGTCTTAGTGATCACGTCATGAAACATAAGAGTTGTGGTGGGAGTCCATCGTCTGTCTTCCCTGTCACAAGTAGTGAATGTATCATATTGGTGACCTATTTGACCTCAGAAATTTCGATCCTGCAAGCATTGAGATTGCTCAACATGTAAGTCATAATGTGGAGGTTCGTTTTATGCTTTAGAACGTCTATCTCGTCTAGTTGATACTGAATCTTCCAGGACCAGAAGTCGTAGTTTAATCCAGTGAACTTATCGCTGGAAGAGTTCTCGACTATCATGCTTAGAGATGTCATTTGTACAAATATATTTTAAAAAGGGCATTAAGCACAATTTTAAAATTTGATTTTCTGTGATAAATTTTGGATTATGTTATACGTTCAAAAAAATCACCAAACTCGTAACCATCACGTCTACATAACCGAAATTTTATAGGAAAGTCTAACTTTTACGTATTGAAACAAATTCTAGAAAAATACATAATAACATATACAACCAAATGGATTGGCACATGCAATGTTATAACAATTTGGTGTTTTTATTGTAGAACATTTTTTGGTTTAATTTTAATTTGTTTTAGCAAAGGAATTGGCACAAATAAAAATGTTAAGGTATAACAATTCAACTTTCTTTTAACACATAGTTAAAGGAAACTATAAAAAGAATCTGAATTAGTTCAAAGATAATCCTTAATCAGTTCGGTAAGCATCCAGATAGCTGATCTCAAATTATATTATTTTTAAAGGGGACCTTTGTAACCCCACCAGGCATAGCTACCTAGACAGTGCTATCACGATTATCGTGGATTTTTTTTGAAATTTGAATAATTATTGTAATATAATTTTGATTACAATAATTTAGTTATTAACACATAGTTAATAGTTATTTGTTCAATAATTTTATTAGTTTGAAACATATTCTCTAATAAAATTAATTCATAATTCACATAAGCATGCTTGTAATTAAAATTGCACTTAGCATATGATTGCTAATCATGCATACTAAGAATTAAATTGCACTAAGTAAATTAAATTAATTCTTAATCATGCATACTAAGAATAATTTATTTAACACATAAATGAAACTGGGCTTTAACACAATTAAAAAAAACAAATGGCCCAATTAATTTAATTGTATGTAGTGTCATACTAAATTAATTAATTTAACACATAAAAAAACATCAACTAACTATAATTGATTAACAATTAATTTTCCATAAATTAATGCCATATTTTGTATCCTAGTCACATATATTAAGATAATCCCTAATATTGATAGCACAACATATTAGGATAGTTTTAAATCAGATTTATATCCTAATCACATAGATTAAGAGAATCCCTAATATTGATAGCACATAGCAAGGAATTAGATCTGTATCCTAATCACATAAATTAGGATAATTATTGATTATCGGTAGAATATGAATTCGAAAACAAATTCAGATTACAAATTTTTTTTCTTAATTTTCTAATTTTAAGAATTAATTTTCAGAATTAATAATTAACTTACGTGACATGTAAGATTTCTAAATGAAAAACTCTTCTATGTTAATTCACGTGACACCTAAAGAATTCTAACCCAATTAATTTGAAAAAAAATGATCTTTTTCATGATGGAAGAAACAGAATCTTCACAAACAGTAATCATCATATTTTTCTCGAATTATTATGACTAACGAATGAAACGAATTCATTTGTTACATAAACAAATGAAGTGGTCACGGAATTCATTTGCTACGAAAACAAACGAATTCTTACTGTTTCTTTATGAAACAAAAGAATTTTATAACAAACAAAACTTACCAGATTAACAAATAATCGAATATAATTAGATACTGGAATCTGGCTCAGATAACACTGTAGATCTAATTAGAATGGATTTAATACTAAACAAATATGATAATGAATCATACGTTTAATACGAAAGCGTATAGAACCATAATCTTCCGGCTGGTTATATCACAAACACGAACCATGAGTCTATCAGAGTCTCCTTGTCATACGATCTCCGCCTTCACCGATGATAAGGCAACAATTCAAGAGAAAAGTTTATATTTCTTTCTGGGTCTCAACACATGAAAATAAAAATTGAGTAGCATTAAATAGGCGTCTAATCTAATACATCCTATTCATAAGCAAAGATTGGAGTGTAACCTTAATTATGGTGTTATCATAATGTTGTTTTTGCCCCACTTCCGCCTCCCTCTTTCATACCATTTTTCAGTTAATGTTGTACCTATTTATGGAGGGAAACCAGAAGTGAAAAATGCAGCCACCAATCTTTTCCTGTGAATTCCCACCCATAAAAGATTATGCCTGGTGAAAACCTGCCTAGTGGTTGAGCTCCCCTGCTGCTCAAGCCATTCTCCGATCAACCCTCCTGCTAGGTATTAACATTCCAAGGGAATGGGAACTGCTATTACACAACTCAACCCTTCTCTGTTGTTGGATGCGCAAAACAACCTATTCCCATTTCCGACGACTCAGTAACCTTTGACAAGTTACACCTGGTTGCATGTAATCTTTACTTTCTCATTTCACTCGTGAAGTTGGACTGACTAGTGATTTTGAACCTTGAGACCGAGCTTTTAGAATAGAATGTGTTCCTAACCATGCCGACATCTTAGCAATTCTTCCTATTGCGGCTTACCAAGGAACGGCGAATTGCACGCCTACCTGTTGGGGCGATTCTACGTTATTCGGCTTTTAGAATAACGTAGAGCCACTAAATATAAATCTTTCATATTGTTTAGAGTTGCTTTGAATAATACAGTCTCCTTGGTGGATATAGTATAGGTGGTAAATGGACATATTGTGTACAAATGGTTATGGTGACGCGCTTTGCCTGTCTGCCTGGGAGGTTGAACTTTTAAAGCAACTGGAGTCTTATGTTGGATCTGGTATTACTAAGGCTGCTCTTAGAGGATACTTGTGTTGACAAAATGAAATAAGGAAAGGCAATAATTTAGGATTACCATATTTGTACAAGGAAATAATTGATTTAAATCAATTATTTCCCTTAAATTATTCCTTTCCTTAATTGCTAGTTGAACTATCTATAAGATTATGTACTCTACACGTTGAACCAATAAGAAAAACTCTTTCAATCCTACCTTCTCTATCTATGTTTCTCACTACTCAAACACAAGAATTCCGTTCTATCATGGTATCAGAGCGTATGGTTGATCTTTGAAGCAACCATTAAGCTTCATCATCTACCATGTCGCACACAAATGAGGAGCAACATCCAAATAATACGGTGATGCTCAACTCACAATCAACCAGACGCTTGGACAATTCTGATCAGGCTTTCGTCAACCTTAAAGCAATGCTGAAGCAACTTAATCTGACATCAGGGGATTACTGTTGGAGTAAAGCTCAACTACACAAATTATGGTCTCTAGTCAAGACTGATCAGAGTTGCCATTGGAGTCCGTGGGTATCTCTCCCATCTAACCGGAGCCCCTCCGGTCATCAGAACAGGATCCACTTTACCCACAATGGGAACAAGTGGATCTCAATATCATCTCTTGGCTTTTACATACCATGGACAATGATTTAATGTTGCAGTACGCTGAATACCCCACAGCAAAAGTGATCTGGGATCGAGTTGGGACAACATTTAACAGTGGCAGTGATGGTCTACAGATTTATGACCTCTCTCTTTAGGCAGCGAAGCAACAACAAGGTAGCGGCACCATTGAAGAATTGTTTAGCAACCTCAAACGGATTTGGGGCGACATAGATCGTTGCCAACCAAATCCAATTAAGTGTGAATCAGACATAGCCGTCTTCAACCGCATGAAGCAGGAGACACGCCTATTCCAGTTTTTAGTAGGCATAAATGATAAATTCGATGCAATCCGGAGGGATTTACTCAAAGAGGTGCCATTACCCTCCGTGGAAGCTGCTTATGCGGCTGTCCAACAGGAAGCAACCCGGGTCAAAATTTTACACCCAAAATTTCAAAGCGGCTCTACATCCTATGGAGTAGCCGGAGGTTTTTCGGCCCAAAATCAACCGGATCAGACTAAGAAGTCATCCTCCCGGCCACCATGGGTGTAGATAAAGGATGTGCATGGTCTATGTGAAATAATGGGTTCGAAGACCTTGCATTTTTCGAGCGAGCTTAGCTGTGATTCTATTGTTTCTTTCCACTTTGGCCAACCATTTCGACGTCAACATTATTCGACGGAGTGTGGTTCGATTTCATCTTCACATTTGGTGAGATTTAAAGCAATTTTATACACAAAAATATTGTCCAAAATAGCTTTCTTTCTATCCAAAACCTCTCCTGACAATACATAGTAAATTGAGATCTCATTGTTAATAGGTACCTGATCATTTTTATTAGTTTCCTCATCTGTAGTTTCCTTTTCCTGACGGGTAGCTTCAAGAGAGTCATTGAATAATATATCTGCCTGGAATTTTTGATCATTATGATTCAAATTTTCTAGTTGGACTCTTTTTTTTAGGAGTTTTGTCATTGGCACCAACAGGTCTACCACGTTCAGGCGTTGTATAGATTCATTTACTACTTCGTTGGTATTTTGTCCTTCTGGGACATCAATCCTTATAGGGGCATTGACAGCTTATAAGTGAGATTTTACAACCAATTGGCTGTCCTTAAATGCATTTGGTAATTGATTTGCGATATTTTGCAATTATCCTCTGAACTTCTAGTTCACATTCATTTGATCGTTGATCAAGCTGGGATAATTCTTGATTATGCCACATAATGTCTTTTCATGCATCAGGCACATGTTTTACTCCTCCTAATGGTGGGAATATAGACTCATCAAAATGGCAATCGTCAAAACGTGCCAAAAAGACATCACTCGTCAGAGGTTCTAAATATCTTAGAATCGAAGGTGTTTCTAAACCAACATAAACTCCCAACCTACATTGAGGACCCATCTTGGTCCTTTGCATTGGTGCAACGGGTACATAAACCTCACAACCAAAAATTCGTAGGAATGATATGTTTGGGACTCTACCCGATACGAGCTGATAAGAGGAGAAAGGATCAGAAGCACTGGGTCTATATTTAACAAGCGATGCAGCATGTATAATCGCATATCCCCATGCCAAAATTGGCAATTTAGATTTCATAAGTAAGGGTCTAGCAATCAATTGTATGCGTTTAATGAATGATTCAGCTAACCCATTTTGGGTATTAACATGCGCAACATAATGTTCAACATCTAAGCCTATGGACATACAATAAGCATTAAATGCTTTAAATGTGAACTCCGCAGCATTATCCAATCTTATTTTCTTAATTGGATGATCTGCAAAGTGTGCTCGTAATTTAATAATTTGAGCAAGTAATTGAGCAAATGCTGTATTTCTACTTGAAAGTAAACAAACATTAGATAATTTGCTAGAAGCATCAATAATGACCATAAAATATCGAAAAGGTCCACATGCAGGGTGGATGGATTCACAAATATCCCCATAAATTATTTCAAGAAAAGAAAGTGCTTCTGATCTAACCTTTAATAATGATGGTTTTGTTATGAGTTTACCCTGTGAACATGCAGCACAGGGCATATTTTTGAGTAAACTTAAATCTCTAGGTTTTAGTGTATGTCCTAAAGAATTTATAAGGATTCGAATCATCATCGTTGATCCCGGATGCCCAAGGCGATCATGCCAAATATATAATATTAAATTTGTAGTAGAAACTGAATATATTTCGAACATCCTCATGGTTGTATAATAGATTCCAGAAGAGAAGGATTGCAATTTCTCAAGAATGAGTTTTTGCCCATTTTCATATTAAATTATATTCATATATTCTTTATTTCCCTCTTCTATGGTTTCAATATGGAAATCATTTAATCTAATATCCTTGAAACTTAATAGCTTTTGTCTGGATGTAGGGGAAAATAAAGCATTTGAAATGCTTATGTGTGTTCCATTAGGTAACACAGTATTTGCTCTTCCGGATCCTTTCAGAATGTTTGTCGGGATGGACATGGTGATGATATTTGCCTAAGTAGTTTTCAAACTATCGTGATATTTGTCTTCTTTAAAGATTGAATGCGTCGTGACGCTATCAACTAAACATATTTCATAACCCATATCTTTAGAGAAATGAACGCATAAAATTAGCAAAATAATATAATTGTCTTAAATATAAGGGAAAAAATACGATATCTCCTTAAATATCTAATGCATTAAAGTCCAATTTCGCAAGATGTGCTATGTCTAGAACAAGAAAGTAGTCTAGCAAGCATACATGCACTTTATTTTTGCATCAAACATAAAAAATTTATGCAAAGAAATCATAGAATTCTTATTTTTCGTAAATTGATTAGTGCGAAATTTATTACGTAAACGTAAATTTATTACGTAGGCATATACTATTTTTCTCCACTTCTATTCTATGTGAGGTAGATCATGCTACTTGATAAATCGACCAAAAATTAATATCAGTCAATATCATTTATGCGATCATGAACTTAATTCCAATCATTTATTGCATACTAATTAGCACAATTAATTTATTAACACATAAAATATATTAAGATATTACATAATGATCTTATGTAACTCAATATACCAAATGGCGCAATGCATATTGGGTCGCAACGAAAACGGCCTCTTTGTATAATTATAAGGGTAAGGCTGCGTACATCTGACCCTCCAGACCCCAACTTAGTTGAAAATATACTGGGTACGCTGTGGTTGTGGATTGTGGATAATGATCTTAATTTATTCAAAATTATTAGACGTATTATTAAACTGTGATATCTCGATTGATTATTAAAATTGCGGCGGAGTCCAGAAACCAACTCATATAACCGTAGGACCCCTTTCATGACTTTGACATTTAATATATCACCCTCACCCAAAAAAAAGTGTGTCATCCGCATATAGTGAGTGCATAAAAGATTTTTCACTACAAATAATACCACGACCCCCGCAACACAGAACTTGACAGAAGCATATCTAGACCTTCAGTAACAATCACAAATAATAAAGGAGACAACGGGTCACCTTGACATGGACCTCGCTCAAAATTGAAGATAACAGAGGATGATCCATTAATAATTACCGAACCTGATGAAGAAGAAAAACAGGATTGTATCCAACAGATCCATGTATCACAAAACCCCATTTTACGCATCATTGATATATGAAACTCCCAATTGACAGAACTATACCATAAATGTTGATACATTTTGAATAGCATTTTTTTTCAAACCCACATCAATGGGGATTTATGGCAATTAAAAGCCATTAATTGTCAGTTTAACTTACGGAGCAAATTGGTTATTGCACTATCCAAGTCAACAACCTCCATAAATTCCTTTTATGTCATTCCTTCATTCCTTCATTCCTTCATTCCTTCATTCCTTCATTCCTTCATTCCCTCCTTTTCCCATCCATAGTAACCATCCTTATAGCAATAACCATATTGCTAATTGGGATGCCCATTCTCCAAAAATCAATCATTCTCATCCTGCATATTTGAAAAGAGGGTGATTCTCCACTGCCCCAATTTTCCGTAATTCATTTCTTTATTTTGTGGGTTTAAGAAAGTACAATGATGTGATATTCAGAAAACTCAAAAATTCTGGGAATTTATATCTATGACAGATATATTCTGCCCTTCAACAATTATTTCAACTACTTCAACTTTTCCTTGATCACATATCTTTTGTTGGTCTCAGTATAAATTTTATTATATTCATCTACCATAAAACAACCGAAATTTGGATGTTTATTCCGACAATCAAGTATGGCGGATTCTTTCTTTCATTCCATTTCTAATCTAGACCCGTGATAGAGTTTTCTCAAGATATATCAGATGCTACATAACGCTTTGGTCTTCCATTAGCAAAACAAATCTACATAACGCTTTAGAGATGTTTCATTCAGTTTTTTTGTTCTCTAGTGTATTCTCTACTCATGTGAAAAGTTCTTTTTTTTTTCAAGTAAAAAAAATGAATCATAAAATAATTCATACCAGTTGTTTTTCGAATATTCATGTCTTATCGAGCATATCTATAGTAAATAGAAAAAATATGATTTACAGTAGGTAAAGAAAAATCTGAAAAAAAGTAAATCGTGCTGATAATGTGTTGTAATCTTAAGAATCCGTGAAAGAAAAGATAAGACATTAGAATCCTTGTTAAAAGTCTGTCTATTATTTCAATTAGACTCCTTTATATACATAGGTTTAGGATCGGGAGTTACAAATAATATAAATCCTAAAACGGTCACAATCAATACACATTTATATATAATTATGTTATTTACAACACAAAAATAGATCAAGCAATTAGCAATGCTCCATTTTCACTTCATGTTTAGGGGTAATGGACAGAGGGAGTGAGGGGTCATGTCGGGCCCTGATCCAATCCCCTTCCGCCATTTTTTTTAAAAATATATAAAAGCTCAGGTCATTTGGGTTCAAAAAAATAAAAATAAAATTGAAATCATGAAAATTGAAATTCTTGTCTTTTGAGGCTTTAGGGCCATTTTTTTTATAAAAATAGATCAAGCCCCAGGCTAATCCGAGTTCTAAATATTTGAGCTAATAAAATTACTATTTTTTTTTATTACTGTTGAGCAGATAAATTATTTTGCCACCTCCTAAAAAAATTTTATTTACCCCTCTAAAATTTTTTTGGGTCCCCATAAGAAAAATATTTTAGTCACCCTAAACTTTTTGGGTCCCCCTCCTAAATGTTTTTTTGTTAGATCCACCCAGGTTTAGGGGGTGTTTGCAAATTCCATTGAAAAGTACATTTTGGTTTTTGACAATGGAAAAGTCTATTTGGAGTGTTTGCGATTTTGGCTTTTGACGTTTGCCTTTTTGGCTTTTGGCGGTGGAGAAGTCAAAAAAAGCCCAAAAGTCAGAAGCATCTATATGGTGGCTTTTGGAGTGCTTTTGACAATGACAATTTTGTAATTATTTAAAAATTTAAATTTCAGAAATTTCTAACCTCATAAATAATTCAATTCTCCCCAAAAAAATTAATTCGAGAATATTTTTATCATTTCTCATTTATAAGTTAAGAAAAATAGCTTTTGAAATAATAATTTACAAATACTATATTTTGTGGCTTTTGCTGTAATAAAGCATATTTTACAAATATTTTTTAACTTCTTCATAAAAGTTTCTTTTTTCAAAAGATCTTTTAAAAAGTTACTTCTGCATAAGCACAAGAACTTGCAAACGCCCCCTTAGTTTACAACATTTTATCCCAAGTAAAACTGAACACATTTTTGAGGTGAAGATTAGGATTGCAGAGCAAGTTCAAATAGGCTTATAGTTTTCAGCTGAGATGGATCTTGATGATCCATTTCATTCATTGTAAATATTGTTTATAGCAATGAAAATTGGCTTTTCAAAAAAAATACTGAACACATTTTTTACAAAATAAAAAAAATAAAAATAAAAATTCTATCAGTACAAAATCTATGCTGTTCCAGTTAGCAAATTAAGCTGAGTCCTAGCGGCAATTATCTTGGGCCTATTATAATCTTTCGGTTGGGCTTTAACTTTTATCCGGAAAGCCCAATGGTAGAATAGTGGTCTAGTTATCCAGCTAAGTTGGCTCCCTGAGGGGAGCAACGACGTCGTACTCGGTAGGATCTGTAGTCGGAGTTGCAGCAGCCAACTCATAAACCCTCATCGGCCTCTCTACCCCCGCCCTCACTGCTGCTATTTCTGGTTTCCTTCAACCCGCACGATGAAGCTCGTCAGGTTTGTTTTGTTAAATCTTCTTTCTTCTTTCAATTCATTGAGTAAATTTATCCGTAATGCTGGTAACGTTTGATTTGATTCTTTCGATTATTTACCCAGGTTTTTGATGAAATTGAACAATGAAACCGTCTCGATTGAGCTCAAGAATGGAACGGTTGTGCATGGAACTATCACAGGTACTTCTTTTTGTCGATCACTTGTTTTTTAATTGAGTAGGGTGGATGCGTGAATGTTGGGATTTCTTTGAGTACCATGCTTTATCAATTAAATTTTCAATGTTTTTCTTTGTGAAGTTATCAATGCGGCCATTCTGTTGTAATCAAAAGCTTTAATGTAAGGTACATAGGACTTTTGACTTCGTCTTAGACTGTGAATGGAAACTCTTGAGGCTCCTGAGTCCTTTCTGTTTGGAAAATGAGTCATTCTAGAACTGATTTTGAGAGTAAACGAACTGTTTGATGTAAGAACTAGATAGGGTTGAACCTCATTTTGTTTGAGTTGTTGAAATCCCATTCGAGTTGAATGGTGAGTGGTGACGAGCAATTAAGGTGTATACTGTATATTGGACCTTTTATTGATATGGGATGTGTTTGCTCTTTGTTGATGATGTAAGTCCTCAAGTGGATGCCTATGATGATAAGTCCGAAGGTCATTAGTGAGTACTTATTTTGTTTGGGGAAAACCTAGGTTAGAGTTTTCTGTGATCATTTGAGAAATTTACATTGGCAGCTTCACTTCATATTTCTAACCACTATGGCATAATGTATTATTGGAGAGATCAATGAACTACAAAATGACTCTTATGCTTGATGATTGGAACTTGATAGTGATTTGGAACATATGGCGTCCGGTATCTAGACTGTCATTCTAACTCATGCTCTGCTCATAGGTGTTGATATCAGCATGAACACTCATTTGAAGTCAGTGAAACTAACATTGAAGGGAAAGAATCCAGTGACTATGGACCACTTGAGTGTTCGGGGTAACAATATTCGCTATTATATCCTCCCTGACAGCTTGAATCTCGAGACTCTGCTAGTGGAAGAGACACCTAGGGTCAAGCCCAAGAAGCCAACAGCTGGTATGCACATAATCATGTTATTTATGCTTTTTAAGGATTCTAGACTACACGTTGTTAGCATCTTATTTGTTATGGTCTGATATTCAGGGAGAGCTGTGGGACGTGGTCGGGGCCGTGGGCGCGGGCGTGGTCGGGGCCGAGGCCGTTAAATATCAGTCCTCAGATGAGCTTATTTTTTCCATCATTCTGTTATCTGAACATGTGTACTAAAGGGAGATTAGGAACTACTTTACGGTTATCCGCAGATGAGTATGAGAAAGTAGTGCAACTTGTAGCCTGGGTGAAGGGTTTCAGAAATCAAATGTCATTGATTGCTTCACGTTAACTAAGGAATTTTGTTCCATCAGGTAGGACAAAGTGTTTCCTTCTTCATAACCCATGGACACAAAAGAGAAAATTTGAATTTCTTAAAGCTTATGCGGCAAAATAAAATAGTCAAAATATAATTTTGGGTGTTGACTGTTGAAATTATTCGTAGAATTATACTCCGTTCAAATTTAATTTCACAGAGCTAGTTGCTTTGGGCCCAATTCAAGCCCCAACCGAGATTGTCTCACAAACCATACTTGTATTTTCTTCTTCCACAAGCTAAACCCCCCAACCCAATAAAAATGCACTACAGCTGTCTATTCCATCACAAGAGCGATTGCATTAAGCTAAGAAATCCGCCATTTTCTTCACGAGATTCCACTTCTTCCGGAGTGAAAAGCGATGGCGAAATCAAGCTCTGCAAAATCTGTGGCGATCATTGTTGTAGCTCTGTCTGCTGGCTGGCTGGCGATTGAGCTCGCAATGAAGCCCTGGCTCATGAAGGCTCAAGCTGCTATGGACAAATCTGACCCCGCGCGCGATCCCGACGAGTCCGATGCTGCTCCGGCCGTGCAAGGTGAGAAGAAACACGCTGAGCAGTAGGACTGCTGGTCGTGGGAACGGATATGACCATACACCCCCACCCCAAATTTATCTGTTGTTCTGTTATGCTCAATTGACCTCACAGACAGTTTGATTTATCAGAATATCAGATTATTATGAAAGCATTTGTTTTTTGTAAAAACTATTATGAAAACAATTGAACTACGAAAAATACAAGAAAGGAAGCTCTCCATCCACGTTTGTCCCGTTCACATTTAAGAGAGTTATGCTCAATTGCACTTTATTCACCCAGCAATCTTCTCCAAGAAAATGATACAAGAGTTGAACACCATGAATTCACCAGAATCCATAAATCTCAGAAACACAACTGAGATATACAAGCCCCAAAGACAAATTCCCCACTCCCCAAGATTACAACTCACTTACCCAGTGGCGGACGCATTCAGGGCGGTGGGAGTGGGGTGCACCTCCTTAAATTTTAAAAACCAGTAATTTATAGTGGCCGCCAGATTACTGATCGGAAAAAATGGAGTCGGAAGATTTCTGATCGGAAATGATAGAGACGAATGAATTATTTGGAGAAAGATTGCCTCTGTTCTGTAGGATATTTAAGGATAATTTTGTCTTTTTATCCTTAGATATTTCATATTTGTAATCTTTTTGATACTGAAGTTTGGAGAAGATGGGCTCGGGAATGCATATAACTGATGCCGAAAAATGATATAGCGCAAGACAAATGTGCGTAAGATACTACAAGATAGAACTCTTTTTATCATTATAACCTCGTGGTAAACATTAATATATAAATTAACACAAGGATATAATTATCTATTTTGTGTTATCTTGCGTTATCTTGCGCTCATTTGTCTTGTATTATATCTTTTCTCAAATGATGCCTGATGGGATCTGTTTTGTAGGGTAATAAAGGACAATCTATTTTTTTGCAGATTTCAAATGAGCAATTTAGGTTTCTAAATATGTGATAATTATGTGAATTCTCAATTTTAACACTCCATATTTTTTGAACAGAAATCTCCACTTCATTCTCTCACCCCGTTTTCTTTCTCCCCACTCTCCTCTCTCGCCGACTAGGGTTTTCAGATAAAACACATATATCTCTCGGTCTCTCATCCACGAATTCTCCCTGTCCGTCACCTCCATTTCGATCCGTTCAGGTGAATTTCTCTCTTGATTATTTCATTCTTCATTGATATTTGGTCAACATAGATGTTCGAATTGGCGGTCGAATTAGATGAATGGGGTTTGGTCGATTGCCTAATTCCGTTGAAATGCTCTAAAGTTCCACTTTTAATGTCTATTTTTCTGTCGGATTTTGTTTGTGGATATGTATGAAGCTTTTGATGTTGCTGACTGAATGAAGGTTTTGATGAATTTTTGTATTAGGAATTTTTGAAACTAGGGTTTCCGGTTTAGGGTACTTCAATTAGTTCTCGATCTGTTTCAACCTGTTCGATATGGGATTTGTAACCTGTTTCAATCAGTTGTGGAATTCGCAATCTATTTCAAATGGATGTTTCATACCTCCATATGAACAAGGACTCCTCTCTATGTATATTACCCGCTCTTTCACTCATCTCAAACTCTCCATCGATATTTTCTCTTCTTAAATTTTCCAGGGAATTACTCTTCGTTCGTCAGTTCTTATTGTTTTCCAATCCATTTGCTACACTTTTCAATCCTGGAAGACCTTGGATCTGTATACCCCTTCTGATTTGGTCAGTATGATTAATGATTTTGGTTATTCTCACTTCGTGTTTGTTCATATCATGAATTGGTAAAATTTGATTGTATTTACACCTTTTAGGGTTGTGATTTTCAATATTGTTGAAGAATTCAGATATTTGACGGTTCTTGTAATTGGCGTGAGTGTATGTCCATCGTCTGTAGGTGTCAATATCTGCAGTTATATATTTTTTTATCTCTTTTATTTCCCTCTTTTTAATGAAATGTGCTTAGCGTGTTGTTTCTGTAGGGGTAAAGTGCACTCGTGAGATTATCGGGGGTAATTATTTAAGAGTGAGGGGATTTTGTTATTTTCTCGTCAGATCTACTATGTAATTGTTAAATTTGTTTCCTTTCGTTGTTTTCTCATCAGATCTAATATTTGATTGTTTCGATTTTCATTTTGATTCCTTGCTACGCTGATTCTTTTAAATTATTTTATCGTATTTCAGGTGAAATTGTCCGAATTTTGGTCTTATTTGTTAGAATATTTTTTCCGCAGTGCCAGTTCTTGCACTTTATCTAGTTTTTTTGTTGGTTGATTGTTTCTTAGTTGCTGCTCATCTTTTTTCTGTTTTATTCTTCTTTTCAATTAAATATATTGGATCATTCATTTTAATTTGTTCTTTTATGTATGTGTTCCTGCTGGTAGTAATTTAAATTCTTGATATATTTTTAATACTCTTTTATGAGGTCGGGACAATTGGAAGAAACCCTTGGCATCTCAGCTATGAAGCGTGTTAAAAGTGTTATTCGCAATAAAATA
>JAOWBN010055786.1:0-21022 GCA_028565015.1 Pinguicula moranensis
GAGGTTTAAGTTCAGAACAATAAGACAATGGTATTGATTTTCAGTTTGTAGAAACACTTGTACATGTTTCTTTTTTCGTTGTTTTAGATTGACCATCTAAACTGATAAAAACAAAACCAACAGCTAGTAGAAACTTAGAGGGATGGTTAGTTCATCTAATACTTATCTAATAGCAACTTCTTCAATTAAATACGGCGGTTAGTCCATTTCTTTGAAGGAGCAACTAAAGATCATGTGTAGAGGAATGATGATTCAGTTAGAACTCTCATAATCACATAATTAATGAAGCTTCATTGATCTTAATACGGCTCTGATTATAGAGTTAGTGTGTTAACTACCTGTATAAAGAGTTAGGATAACAAGAAGAGAAGAAGTGGCTTAAAAACCACACATTAAGTACCACTGAAAAATAAATAAGTGGATATAGGATCCAGGTAGTATCATCGCATGTTCTCATGGATTCAAGGTAAGCAGAAGTGTGTTCCTCCCTTCATATTTCATCTAGATTTCATCCTTAGTTCATTAGTTATAGTTTCACTATTTAATTGATCAAAATCCCCATTAGTTTTGAGTTTTGACAACAACAAAAAGCATAAACCAAAGAGTGCATACTACACCCCGTTTCTCTATGGATTCGACGCTTATTTCTTCACTTGCTGCCTCTTAGCTTGTGTAGTAAAACTCATGATAATTTTGAGACGGAACACTGACAAAAAAAGGCCATCAACAGGCTGCCTTGTTTATCGCAGGTGGATCCGTCCACTCTTGAGCTAAAAAGTTGTTCCATCAGGTGTATTTATGTATTGCACGGCTGTTTCCTGTTGATTATAGTCAGGAGCAGTCAATTTCTTCAAGGTTTGCTGGTTAGGACATGCCATATCAGGTTCAACAGCAACAACAACTTCTTCAAGGTCAAAGGTGCAGTCTGTTGCACTTGTTGTGATTTGTTGTTTTTGTGCTTTTGCTTGCCTTCTTCTCCTGTGCAACAACCTTTATGGCTCACTATCAAAGGTAGGATTACAGTAGGTGGTTGGTTGTGTATACGACAGCAAGACACAACAAGAAAAACCAATAAAACAGTGACTGAACAACAAAAATTCAAAACTCGCTGCACAAGAAACTTTTGCCGTTCCTTGCCAACGGTGCCAATTTGATGGCTAGTTTCTCCAATGTCGTGGCTGAAAAAATGTCTCAAAAGTATCCTGAGTTGTTCTACACAAGATAGGGCGTAGCAAGTGGAGAGATCAGGGTTGAATCCATAGAGAAAGGTAGTTAAATCTGCACTGCTTTGGCCTTGATTCTTGTTGCTATCAAAACTCAAAACTAATGGGGGGTTTTGATCAATAAAATACTGAATGTATAAATAATGAACTAAGGATGAAATCTAGATGAAATATGAAGGAAGGAACACACTTCTGCTCAAATTAAATCCATGAGATCATGCCATAAAACTATTTGGATCATAGGCACACTTATCTGTTTTTTCATTGGCACAAAATGTTTGATTTTTAAACCACAACTTCTCTTCTTTAAGTACTAAACTCTTAACCAGGTAATTAACAAATTTAATCCGTAGTCATAGCCATATTAAGGTCAATGAAACCTCATTAAGTGTGTGAATGTAAGAGCTCTAACCAAAACTCAATCCTCTACACATATGATTTTTGTTACTCTTTCAAATAAATAGACTAAACTGCCCTATTTGATTGAAGAAGTTGTTATATTATAAGGATTAGATGAACTAACCATCCCTCTAAGTCCCTACTAGCTGTTGGTTTGGTTTTTATCAGTTTAAATAGCTAATCTAGAACAACAAAAACAAAAACATGCACAAATGTTTCTACAAAACTGCAAATCAATACCATTGTGTTGTTGTTTTGAACATACTCCACATCAACTTGTTTAGGCAATCTCAGAACATTAGATCAGTAGAAGAATGAGAGGTACAGCCGAGCATAACTGAGAGAAACAACAAGATTTTAGCAAACAACATCATGGAAGCAATCTACTCCACTTTGGTGCAAAAATTCTGCACTTTGTGTTTCTGATTTTTTCTGAAGGTAGGTAGACGTTTTTTTCTTCTAAATATACCTCTACTCTCCACTATTTCTATACTTATCACCCCTGTATTTTATACACAACAAACTTACTTAAAAATAAATAAGATAAGATAGTAACAAACCCCTTAAAAATAGGAATGCCATGGAAGCTGTTTACTGGCTGTTTTTTACCAAATCTTCTTCTTGATTTCTCTTAGACGTGGTTTGTATGTCTTTTTCTGTAGGTTTTTCAGCAGCAGGTGCAAGGAAACACTTGAAAACTTAGACAGAAAATTAAGATTTCCAGCAAGACAACCAAACTGCCAAATATTTTTTTTTTTTACACCTCTGCAGGCTGGTCGAGTTTGGTACTTCCAGCATTTTTCCTGAGCTCATGGTCTTATGAAATCCATGTATTTGAGCTTCAGTGTGTACCTGAGATGCATGTGAACGTTTGGCTCTAGGTAGATCATGCTAAATCACTCTGAATTGCTTCTGATAGTCCATGGAATATGCTTCAGGATAAACTTGGTCCTGCTACTACATTTTTTATTTTTTCTGCAACTGAACTTGCTGTTTTTCAACTTCTAATCATGATTAAATAGGTTCAGAACATTAGCAACTTAGTGGATTATGATGTGGGCACAATAGAGGGGGAATTTTCCCACTAGTGTCATTTTTGCAGCATCACTTTCGAAATGGGAAGGGATTACCATATCTAGAGCCAAGTTCCTAGCATTGTCCCCCACCAGGCTCCGAGGACTCCTCTATTTATAGGGGCAATGTTTGACACACTCCCTATTGTACATATATGGATAATGCCTGGGGTTTAATACATAGTCCACCATCTTGCATTCCAGCAGTAGCATAGGGTTGAATTGATCTTGCTCCATCATCCTGAGTCTCCTAGACTATTTCTTCTAACAGTCCTATTGTAGCATCCTGAATTTAAGTGGACAATGGAGTCGACCACCAGTCAAGCTTGAGAGGGCTCCATAAATTATCTCCACCCACATTCTTACTGATTTCAGGGATTGCAATATCAACAGATTCCTTTTGTTGCATTTCATTATTCATCAATTCCAGCACAGGTGTACAATCACTAGCCAGGGATTGAGTATTGGACTCACCAGGCTGAAATCTACACTATCATCAGTCATGCTGGAGGAGCCTTCATTCCAAGATAGGCTACTAAATTTATTTTTCCTAATCTCCACGATGTTCAGTTCATATATCTTATCATCATAAACATTCGGGCAACTTCCATATATTGATGATTAAGTGTATGGTCATATAGGCATATCAGTGTCCCAATAGCTCTTCCTATCTTGCTCAATAGTGCATCCTTCCATCCGTGCAGATGAATGCCATACACCTTAACCTAGGTTAGTCATTTCCTGCTCACTGAATCCTTAGGAGCATCCATACCAATTATAATCTTCTGTAGCCAATTATGTAGCCACTCACCATCATAGCTAAGCAGATTATCTAGATCACAGCTTTCCTCTTCCCATACTAGTGCCCTATCAGCACCCAGTGGGCTTATAATCAGATTTAAATAGTCCGCTTTCTTCATAGCAAGTTGTAGAGCACGACAATCATCCTTAACTTCTAACAAGCCTATTTGACTATATTTAAACCAGTTAGCTGCATTATGATTACTCTTCAACTTAAAGTCTACCTACTGGACATTTGGAATCATAGTAGGTTGGTGTATAGTCATAGTAACAGGCTTATTTGATGATTCTCCAACCTGGGGTGCTCCAAACACAATAGGCATCTTCTCTAGTTTAGAGGTAGAGATAATATTTGGGATCCTAAAATGGGGTGTTTCTTGGCAGAGATAAATTTTGCTAGATTTGCTCTAAGTCTGAAGGAACAAAACCATATGTTATTTAGATGTACCTTCAGAGTTTCACATCTGTAATGCCAACAAAATTAGCAAATCCAAATGGACGACCATCCTTTCCAAGTTTTTTAGCCATTCTCAGTTTTGTAAGAGTCCTCTGCCTTTTCAAAATGCTTTCAAACCTCTCATATGGGCCGTTTGGTGGAAAGTTAGAGATGAAAAAAGAACCCTTCTCTACCAGTGTAGCATTATGTTTTCCAGCAACCATGGGTCCAGAACGAGCCTGGATAGATCTACCCTTCACTGGTCTGGTTCTCGGCCCAGTCCCAATTTGTTTTGCCCAACTCTACCCTTGACTGGGTGTTTCCATTGCTCACAACTATTGATTCATGACATTCTACATCTCTTGTTGCATATCTGATAAACTTGATTGTTGGGAGAGTAGACAAAATATGCTTGCATCACTCTCAGCATCAAATTTCCCCGAAGGGGTTTGATCTTGAATAATATAACAAGGACTTCCGAACACATGTAGGTGTGACACACTTGACTTTTGCCCTATCCAAATTTGATACGCAGCATTCTTTGTATGTGGTCAATAATATGTTCGTTTGATAGTTTAACAAGTCGCGCTCACTGCATTAGTCCACCATTCTTTTGACAATCCATTATTCTAGAGCATCAGCCAAGCCATCTCTTGTGGAGTACTATTTATTTTATTA
Source organism: Pinguicula moranensis (assembly GCA_028565015.1). Lineage (NCBI taxonomy): Eukaryota > Viridiplantae > Streptophyta > Magnoliopsida > Lamiales > Lentibulariaceae > Pinguicula > Pinguicula moranensis. The sequence continues at coordinate 4,611 of JAOWBN010055786.1, forward strand.
TGCCACACATTTTGATGTGGTGTTTTGGAAGATGACAACTCTTGATCAACCCAATGTTTCTCACAGTAATTGGCAAAACTATTGTTCTCAAATTCCTTTCAATAATCAACATGAATTCTGGCGGATCGTCCGAGAATCTTTCCTTTTTCATAATTCAAACTTGACAATTGTTTCAAATGTCTCAATTTTCTCCTTCAAAAACTGTACCCATGTAAACCAAAAGAAATCATCGACACATACAAAAATGTATCTTTGTCCTGCCTTCTCGCTTCAAGAGTAGGTCCCGTTAAATCCATATGCATTAATTCCATGACACATGATGTAACAATGTCCCAATCGATGAGTGTGGTGTTTTAATTTGCTTACGTTGACCATAGATGGTTGATTGTTGCTTCGATATTTTCGGTAATCAAACTACTTCGTGTTTGGAAAGCATTGCATCTAGCGATAGTTAATGTGTCATAGGCGTTTGAGCCAACTTTCAATCTCAATCATTTTTCCTGAAAATACTACTTGATACCTTTCATAACATAACAATTAATTAGTGGATTGTTGTCTCGAAAGTAGAACGTGCTCATTCTTATTTATGGTGTTGCACTCTTTCTTGTCAAATCTGACCTCAAGGTCTTGATCACCCAATTGGCTAATACTTATCGGGTTTGCATGAAGACCGTCAATACACAACTTTTGGTTGATAGGTGGTCTAAAATAATTGACAATCTCCAGAGCCGAAAATCTTGCTCATCTGATCTCTGAAGTGAATCAAATAGTACAGCTTTACTTAGACGATTTTATGAAGGTTTTGTTTAATTTATACTTATTTAGGCAAGATCTAATATTTTTATGGCATGATTTATTCTTTGATAATGTTCTATGTACAGGTAATGATCATTGGATAAAATTGGCGATTTTTTATTCATGCACGAGCAAAATTTTCAGTGATTCATGTACACCCGCAAAAAAAATCAGATATTGAGCTAAGAGTGACTGATATGGACGTAGAAGATACACATGAATAGCTTGGAAAAAGCACTACAACTTATATGGAGAACATTTTCCATATTTGGATTATAAAGTGGACAAAATTGAGCTTGAACTTCAGTCAGTAAAACTGCCCAGTAACTATTTTGTTCTCCGCAATCTAGGTTGATGGACCATAAGTTGATATTCAAAGATCAGATTTGGATGTGCTATATCCCAATTGAAAGCCCAAACAACGTATCACTACTTTGTAGAAGAAGCCACTCATAGTTTGTCACAAAAAGAGGCAACAAAGCACTTTGAAGTCGATAATAGGAAACTGTCCAAGTTCAATAAATCAACAAATGCCAAAGATTTTGAATTGTATCCCGATAAACATTTGCCAACTTGATTATCTTATTAACAATACCATTTTTAAGGCTAACATATCCAAAGACTTAAAGAGGCAGATGAAGATTGGTATCAAAGCTTGAAATTTAGGATTTGGATTATTATTTAGACTTTATGTTCAAATTGTATTGAAATTATCATCTTTATCACTAGCCTTGGAGGAATTCTATAAATAGGGGCCAATGTACGTGTAGAGGGGGGAGTTTTGAGTAGTGGTCGAAATTTATGTTCCGCTCTTTAGTTTTGGTTGAGTTCTTCTTATTAGGAAGTCCATACAGTTTTGTAATTTTTTGAAACAAAATTAAGAATAAATTATTTCTTCACTTCTTTTAATCCAAAGATGACATCTCTTTCAGAATTCTCATGGGGCGATCATCGAAGATGCAAGGATAAGAATTTTATGTTATTTGCAGTTTGAATTTTATGCTACTTATTCTACACTAATGTTTCAATTTTCAACTTGCAGGTTTTGTATGCATCAAAACATGCTTGTTCAAGCCCGAGATTGATCGTCTCTTTAGTCTATAAACTTTTGAAGCTTTCTTCGAAAAAAAGTAGTTCTTATGGGCATATTATGGTGTTTATGTGTCTAGAAGTTATATTAAATTTTATAACGCATTTTGTAAGAATTTTATTATAACGAGGATGAATTTATATACTATGTATTCAACATGTTACAAATTTACAATTCTAATGACTTGATTAGTGTATTAAACTGAAAAATCAACACTTTCCCATTGGCATAAAATCAAACTAAGGACTTTAATTTGATCTTGTGTGTTTTAGCCACCCGAAACATGTTAGGAGCAATTTTGTCTCATTAAAATTAAACAAAACCAGTGTGCATCAAACTAAGGACTTTAATTTAATTTTGCAATTTCACGATTTTTTATTTCCTATTTGGTGACTATACTTCTTGATTTTCTTCTTCTAATTTTGTGCATGTTGTCAGGGTTAATGAGTGTGCATGCTAAGAGTCTAATTTGCCTCCCTATGGTTTGACCCCTTTATTATTATAATTGATACCGTTCTCTTGCGGTTTATAGTAATTTTACAGTATTTTAGCTTGTTTTGTCGCACATTATTTATATACGTTAAGATTCAATCAACCTCCTCCAAAAGGGAAATTCCCTGCTCTTCACTTTGGTAGTTCTACATGTTGTCACATTCTTGACCAACTGCCGTATAAATGAAAAACAATGACTCTCATTATGTCGTAGTCGAGTCCAAACCCCACATGGTCTTTTCTTGATAGATATGACTAGTGGGGTTGACTGCTTTGTCTGTCTATCATTTGTGGTTAGTGCACGAGTCCTCATTTGATGCCGGGATAGATTTTCATGATGTTTAGTGTGTCTGCTTTGGTACAGTAGTGGATCTGTTCGTCCCTTCATGAACTATATTGGTATGAACCTTCAAGTTGTCTCCCTTGAATCCTAATCCCTTTTTGCTACGTTCTGTTAGACCAGTCACTATCATATTACCTAGAGCAGCCTGTCCAAAGTATGGTTGATGAAAATGTTCCTCTGCATTTTTTGCCCTCAATAAGTTTTCTCGAAGGCTCCAAATGAGCAATTTCATCTTGATATGGCCTTTTGAGTTTGTTAACCACCATGCTCTTACCGAAAAATGAGTGGTACAGTCCTAGACCGTTTAAAAAATGGGTTAGGCCATCCCGACACACCAAAGAATGGATGGTGCAAGGTTAGGCCCATTTCCTCATAGACCCGCTTGTTTAGCCCATTTTGTTTCAAAAATGTTTTCATGACCTAAAGACATCGAAAGCTTGCTAAACTCACAATTGATGACTTTTTGTTTCTCCTATTTTTCTTTGCATCAGGATGATGACCGATAAGTACGCAAGACAACAACAATTTGTGTTTATAAACTCTATGACATCAACGCTGAACTGGTTATGGATAGAGTTTTTTTTTTATGTCCTCAAGGAGTTAATTTCTGACAACAACCTGTTGATTGTTGCGAATGTCGTTATTGCACTTGCGAAGATTCAGTGGCAAAGCAGCAAACCCATCTTTAAGATAACAAGTCATGCATGTACAAAGTTTCCTACTGCTCTAAATGAATGCACAAAGTATGTTGACAGCATGAACTTTGAACTAGAAGGTTTATCCATTCCACCCAATGAATGAACCCTTCAAGAGGCAAAGTTTGAAACTTTTAGAACTAGTATCAAAGTGTTGATGGAAACATAGATACAACACAATACAAGCGTCAAAGTATTTAATAAATCTTGATGCCAGGATAGAATTGCAATAATTCTATGGGCTACATACTCACAATGTGCTCACGGAAGCTAGGATGACACTCAAAAGGTTTTCTCGTACCAAAACTCAAGAAATTACTCAAATAGCTGAAAACTTGTGATTATTAAAGTACTCTCACTGCATAAGTTATAAGACCGAGGGGTTTTTGAACCATTTATACCCTAAGGCTTTATTGCTTGACCTTAAAATATAGGATTCGGCCGAACGTCATAGAACTGTTTCTATGATTCAAAAAGAGTGACTTGTGCCATCCCTTTAAGTACGGACATTATCTCGGTCCAAAACTAGACCAACGGTGCCCTTACATATCCTGAAGAGAAGGAGTGTCCGCCCATGTCTAACTCATGGATAAGGACTTTGGTTAAGACATACTATAGGCTACCACAAACTAATTCCAAAAAACTAGGAAGCTACTGTTGGTCCGAACTATGACCCATGTGTTTGAGTCGTTTAAGTTCAAATTTGGTACACATGTGCTCACAATGACCTTACAAGTTGGTTGGACTCAACCAAATAAAATGGCACGGACAATACTAATGTTGCTCCATTGGTCGCGGTAGTGCCCTAGGCTTGACTAGCAGCTGTTGCTTTTGAGCCATTCGCCGATTCACTTGTGTGAATTGCTATTTTGTTAGTGCATTGTCTTTACTCTTTCTTAGCCATCCTCCTATACTATTGGTAGACCAAATCTCATGAGGTTTCCTCATCCAATTGGTCTGATTTCTCGAACACTGTCTCAGGTAGCTCTATTGGCTTGGATGCTCCCGCATCAGCCTCTCCGGTTGAGAAGAACTCGCCCTGATTGCTCACAGAATGCACTCAAGTGTTTGACGTTGAAGACAACAAAAATCTTCAAATGGCTCGGGATTTTTAGATGATAGGCATTGTAGTTGATTTTATCGATCACATTGCATGGTCCTATATTCCTTGCCAAGTTTATTGTACTCTCTACTTGGGATTTTGTCTTGAGTAACTACGACCTAAACTTGGTCGCCCAGATTGAACACCACCCTCCTTCTTCGAGCACTTACATAAGCTTTGTACTTTTCGGTGCTCTTGGTGATTTTTGTTTGGACATGGTTATGGATACCCCTGGGGTGTTCGTCCATCTCTTTGGCTTCTAGGCTGTATCGACCAATTTGAGGAGTGGGAGCTAAGTCCAACACTCCTGTTGGATTGTTTCCACAAACCACGTCAAAGGTACTAAGTTAGTGGTCCTATTCTTCAAACGATTGTAAGCGACTTCGGCTTATGCCAAGGCCATGTTCTATTGCTTTTAGCTTGGATGTGACTAGGCACCTCAACAAATTCCCTAAACTTTGAATGACCACTTCAGTTTGGCCATCGTTTTGGGGGTGATAGGCACTACTAAATTGTAGCTTAGTGCCCATTTTTCCTTACAAGCTTCCCAAAATAGGCTAACAAATTTTGTGTCACAGTCTGAGGTGATGGACCTTGGTGAGTAGTAGAGATGGGCGGTTCTTACGCATAGTTGTAGGCCCCGAGATAGGTAACCATCTTGCACCAAGTTGTCTCTGAATTTACTGTGTAGGGCCTTGTCATATGCCCTACCAAAGGATGGATCATACTTGTACAACTCTTTGAAGGAGTCAAAGCCAACAACCTAGGTTTTGCATGGTAGAGAGAAGACCGCATGTGCCACTTTGTTGATGATTACAACTTGATGTCTCAAAGAGAATATGTATTCTTAAAGGTAGGCTACCCAATTGGCATGACTATGGTTCAACTTATTTTTTCCATTGATGTATTTGAGGGCCTCATGATCCATGAATAGTAGAAACTCCTTTTGGATCTAGAAGTGCCTCCAATGCTTCAATGATTGCATAATCGCATAGAAGTCCAAGTCATAGGTTGAGTAGTTCTTCTTGGCATCAATTAACTTCTCACTAAAGAAGGCAATAGGCCTCCCATATTGACTGAGCACTCCTCCTATCCTTAGGTCGGATGCATTGCAATTTACATTGAAGAATTTGTCGAAATCCCATAAGTCCAACATAGGGCCTCAGTCATCTTTTGCTTCACAAGTTTGAAGCTTTCTTTGGCCTTCTCTGTCCATACAAATTCATTCCCCTTAATGCACTCTATGATAGGTCACCGAGCTGAAATTCTTGATGAAGTAGCGATAGAATAAGGTTAGACCATGGAAGCTCCATACATAATGGATGGAATTTGGTCTAGGAAAATTCACAATAGATTCCACCTTTGATGGCTCGGCATGCACTCCTTCGGTTGATACCACAAAACCTAGGAAGGCCACTGAGGTGGTCTCCAAGGCACATTTCTTCTTGTACACAAATAAAGTCTCCTCTCCACAAATAAGGTGCTATCGGTGTGTCTCCATATTTGGAATGTGGATCAAGATGTCGTCGAAGTAGACCACCACGAATTTTTCTATAAATGGCACCCAACACTTGATGCATAAAACCCATGAAGGTTCTTGGAGCGTTGGGAAGAACGAATGGCATGACTAACCATTCAAACAACCCATGAGTAATTTTTAAGGTCGTCTTCCATTCATCTCAGGGCTTGATTCGAATTTTATGGCAGCCACTCTTCAAATCCATATTGGAGAAGACCTTGAATCTAGTAAGTTGATCTACCATGTCGTCAAGATGAGATATAGGATACCTATATTTGGCTCTGATGCATTTGATGGCTCAACTATTCAAAGACATACGCCACGTGCCATCCTTCTTTGGCACTAGCAAGGGTGGCACCGCACACAGACTCATGCTCTCTCGGATGTGCCTTGTGCAATTAGCTCCTCTACTTGCCTTCTCAATTCTTCAGTATCCTTAGGACTCATTTGATATGGTGATCGATTAGGGAGGATTGATCCCAAAAATTGATCAATTTGACGTTGGATGTCTCGGAGTAGAGGCAATCCTGTTGGTAGTTTGCCGGGCATCAAGTCCCTAAATTCATGCAAGAGTTCTTGCACTTCAAGAGGAAGAATAGCGCCTTCCTCGGTAGGTTGCTATCCCTATGGAACAGGGCAAACAGCACTTTCTCTTCCTTGACTTCTTCAAGGAACCGGCTCATGGACAATAGGCCAACACACTTCTTGACCATTGGTAGTATTGGTTTCTGTCTTCGCGAGGCTAAGACCACTGATGCGCACAAACTTGTTGCACTGTAATTGCAAGTGTACAAGTCGTATAAGTAATAGAGTAATGATAAGGATGTTGAACCACGAGGATTGGGATAAACAATCCCTAACATTTGTAAGCTTTGTGCAATTTGAACCAAATAGAACAGGGTTGAAGTTGATACTAATCTAGTCATTCATCTGCAAATTAAGTAATGAATAAAGACAAGTAAAATGCAGTCAAATGAAGGTAATTCAAGTTCAAAGGATGAAGACATCCAGGGGAATGCAACTTCACCACTTGAGTCTCTTGGGTATAATTATAATTTGATTAGTCATGTATCAATAATCATATCGTGTGTATTGGATTCACCTATCCTAGACCCTTATCTCTATCAAGCTATAAGCATCCTTCTTTGATTTATAGATGAGCATCTCTCAATGTCACATTCTAACAAATCGGAGACATTACTCTCAAGTGATCCTCACACGGTAGCACCAATTCTATAGTCATTCTCATGCTATAGCAAACGGTGTGTACCATACTATGCCAAGTATAGCATGTGTCTCTTGACCTCCCATTATACTTAGTGCATTTGCTTATGTTGTCAAAACATAAGTAGACAAGGATGAAGAACTGCAAGATCAAACACCATAAAGAGGTTTACCTCATACTAAAACATGGTAAACATTCAATAATCTCCTCGAGTTCCTCAAGGGTTACATTGCGACCCTAGATTTAGAGGTTTAGCCCATACTACTAACACACAATATTGAGTTCAACACAAGAGACATTGAGAATCAGATCAGTTACCCCTTGAGCAAAAGATAAAGGATAGTGCCTCAAAACCCTTTTTCTTCAATAGTGCGTCTCTCGTACGTGCTCTCCATCTTTACGTTTGTTTCTGCCTTTTATACCACTTCTAAAGCTTCTCGAGAAAGTTTAAAGTACAGTGTAGGGATACATTTGTCCGCCTATCGAATGTGGTGCACAAAGATACGTGTATGTACCTTACATGGTCTTTTGATTAGGAGTTGGTGTCACACCTTGGATAATTGAGGCAAAATATCTGCTTTTGGGGTTATTTCTCTTCATTTTCTCTAAAAGTGCAATTAATTAACTGTTTTTGCAAAAGGAAGGTAAACAGATATAAAAGGCATTGTTGGGATAGTGATCTAGGGCACTAATCATTTTGATGGTGCACATGTTAGTTTTATGATTTGGATGACTTATATCATTTTATTCCTCGAGTTTAATGTGTTATGTGAGTCATTCAAGTTGAGGACTCGAATTGTGAAACTCCATAAATAATAATTAAAACTCTAAATAAGTCTCTAATCTTATGTCATTAGCACGGAGCACTAGATGATTGCATAGACTATCATGTGGATTAATTCGTAATCATGTTTCATAGATCATTGATACAAGGTATCTATTTAATTGTATGAATCTACGTGTATGGGGTATGGGGTATCGGACATGACATACGTTGACTTATTGTATGAATTGTGCTTGTATAATCAGCAAGGTCATAGATAGTATTAATTTTGTTATCTGAGATATTCATAATTTTAGACGATGAATGAATATTTTGTGAGATTATCAAATGCTACTTTTAACCAAGAGTTATAAAGGTAATTTCCAAATATGCATGACTTGTGCTAGGAGTTATGAATAATCAAGAGGATACTTTTGTCCATCTCACATGCCATCGCCAGAGGTCTAACACCCTCAATTTGTTCGTCGGATAGTGCACCTGGTGGAGACCTCATGGTTGAGGGGTTGACATGTACGAGAAACCGACCGAAGTTTTGGAAGTCAACAAGAAAGAGAAGTATTACCAAGTTGAGGTAGAATCCTTCCGCCTCTAGTCCTAGATTGAACATTTGCACGTTTAGATCCTGTTTAAGTAGGGATTTGCATCAAAATTTTTCGAGATTATCTGCCTTCATGCTCGAATAAAAAACCTATTCAATTTGAATCAAAACCCTCGAGGAAAAACCTAGAATGCCCCACATCCTTATTGAGCCAAATTATACTCAAATAATCTACATTTATTCGGTATAAAATCACTTATCAACATCCCCGAACTTTAATCATTGCTTGTCCTCAACTAAACAGATCAAATAAAGCACTTAAATGCACTGTGAGGATGTGTTCGGAAGGTAGGCACCTAACTCAGAGCCATGCACGTACAAGTGCGGCTTCTTATGCTTGTAGTCATTACTAACTTTTGTATTACTTCATACATAGAGATGTCAACTACGTCCATAACCGTAGGGTTTTTCTCACTTTCAGGTCAGGTTTCCTTCTTCAAACTTATACTTAACAGATTTTTTCGCTAAACTTTTCTTTAGTTTAATTTTTTCACCTGACTCGCTCTTTGCCATGCCAAGATAGTTAGCGATTGAGATAGACATTATTTTGAAAGCCAATACATATTACTTCCATCAAAGTCATACATTAGACCCTAAGGTATTTCCACAACTGACAATACAACAACACTATGTACATCAAAATGCTCTTTGAGATAGAGAATACAAATTTTCTTTTATTTTTCTTTTGCTTTTGCTTTTCTAGCCTTTTTTAGTTGCTTTAGATTTTTCTTTTTCTTTTTCTATCCATCACTTATCCCAATCTTGGTTTAGGCTCAGAGGGGTTACTCTTAAACTGAAGAAAGGTGTTTGAATTTCTCTATCAATCTTAACTTAAGTCGGTAGCTTCCCCCCAAATAAAATTTTTCTTCCTAAAATCACATCCCCCAGTTCTTTTGTTGGTTGATTTCTCTTATGTATTAGAAGTTTTTGTTTCTTCCAATGTATGGTAATGACTTTAAAGGCAAAAGAACAATAGTTACAACATACAACAAAAGTAGTACATAGGCAGAAACATGTAGTAAAGTACCACACAGATCAAAACATACGAGTTTCCAAGAGATTGGCAACAAATAAAATATAAGTGCAAGGTTTGGCAAACCAAGGTTCAACTGTCAGTTAACTCCCCATCCCCAAACTTATCATACATTGCCCAATGGATAAAGAAAATAAAAGTTCAAGCAATACTTACCTGAAGGTTGGCAGGGCCATGCTTCATTTAGAGTTTGATGCGACAAGGTTGTAAGTACGTGCCCCATCCTAATCATCCTTCTCCTCCTCCTCCTCATATTCATTGCTAGTCCCAGTAGCTGTCTCGCTTTGTGGTGCCGATGGAGTAAAGGTGAGTGGAGGTGGCAGTGGGCTGACACAGAATTGGAACCCCTTCATTGTGGACATAAGTACAAGATTTGTATACACTGCAGAGACGTATTGATAAGAATGATCGGAAAATGCCTCTCACTGGTTTGGAGTTGAAGTAGAACTGTTGGAGTCATGGTTGGTGCAGGCTTTCGGCACTTATGGCTAGGAGTTTTTACCTGTAGAGGAGGAGAAGTTGCCATTTTGGCTTTACCTTTTAACTTAGAGGTGGTAGGCGCAATAGGTTTCTCTGCGGTAGCTTCAGCCTTGGTTGCCTGGTTGTTAGAGTAAGCGCCCAACTTGCTTATTAAAGTAGGAGTGATATCCAAAGCATGAGGGGAACAACTTCTCATCCTTAGCCAATGCTACTTCGGCCTTTAAAAACATCACAATTATCAAAGAAGGGAAATTCAGTGAGTTAGGGCGCTTGCTCAGGCTAGCCAGACTTTCCAAATGTCCTTATAAATTGCCTTCCCTACATCAATACTACGGTCAGTTTCAATGGCATATTTGATAAGCAACCTCTTTAACTTGATGTCTCCAGTGTTGATAGTTGGCATCAACCTCGTGCATATGAATACGTGCCACATTAGAACAGTGGCATGGCAATCAAACTTGTTAACTCCCAGTTCTGTTGGTTTATTTCCAATAGACATCTTCCATGTCATTCCCAGACAACAAATATATTCAGCCACATCATCTAGATTAGGATACCCCACAATGAATTTTGAAAATTCATCCTCACACATGCCCAAAAGGCAATGAATCTGATTTATTTCCGCCAGGCTAAACGACACCAAAATCCCTCTAACATACAATTTAAAGTCGTTCATAACAATCAAGTTAGCATAGAATTCTCATACCGGATTTTGTGCATATTTAGTTGGAGTTATAAGAATTTGAGTCCAGTAACGATCCTTAACCGCTTTTCTTATAGTTAGCATGCATCCAGAAGCAAAGCCCCATTCTAGTATAACATACAAGACACCCATAGTTTCATCAAAGAAATCCATCGCAGTTGCATTCACAAATTTCTCAAGAATACTAGACTTAGTAATTTTTGCTTTCTTACGCGGCACGCTTGGTAAGCTCTAAAAATACTGGTGTAACAAGGTCGAGTTAGTTGTTACTTACTGTGGAGCACCATGGAAAATGGGGCTCAAACGAAGTTGGGAGTAACTGTAGTGGTTGCAAGCTAACTGCACAATGGTCCCGAGAGCATTTTGGTGTTTAAGGCTTGTTGCGGTCTGAAAATGAATTGTTGCTCAAGGCAGGACAACGGCCACATTTTTATATGGGACTTGCGTGGGCCTATAATTAATTGGTGGCCATTATTGTAGTTGTTATTGGGCTGAACGTGGTCGAATAAAAATAATTGTCATTATTGTATCTGCGCATAAATTAAGACGTGTGATTATGGGCAGTGAGTGGGAAATTGAAGCTTTTCTCCTATTTCCTACTCCATCTTCATTGTTGCTTGATCTTCCTAGCACTTGTGTTCATATAGGTCACCTTGTAAGATATCCTAGGAGGTACTAGATTCTGATGACTAAACAAAAAATATAAAATTAAATTAAAGGTTTAATAGACATAAATAACAATAATTGCCACTAAGGGACTTATAACTACCCTTCCCAATAGAAATCCTCATCATCACTAAACAATGTTCTCTGAAAACTCTTTGAAAAATCCCCGATGAACAATGAATCCCTATCTCCCACACTTGTGCCTCCCTCTTCCCGGGGACGCTTATGTTTCCCGGGAAGGTGACTGAGTACCTCACGTTGCTCCCCACCGCTTCACATAAACAGTCCCACGTTCCCTGTTTGTGCTCGCCGAGTACCACTAGACATGGAACCACCAGATATCGCCTCCTTTCCCCCTCTCCATGGTCACGAAAATAGCTCTCACATTACATCAGCCATAAAGTCCTTCGCCTCAGTTCTTGGAGCAGGAAACGCCCTTACCTACAATAATGTCCCACTGAAAGCTCCCGGTGTATGGAATGGATAACTGAAGGTATCCTTTACCAAGGAGGACATGGCCTCACTGAACTCCCCATTTCAGCTAGCCATTATTGGCAAGTTTTCCCACGGTTGTCCATCTCTTCCAAAAATTCGAAAGCTCATTGTTGCCTTTGGGTTAAAAGGCGAGATCTTCTTAGGTTTACTGGACCATAAACACATCTTGATGAGGTTCTCGCAAGAAGAAGACCGTGATCGCCTATGGATGAGAGAAACCTGGTTCCTTAAAAGGTTCCCAATGAGAGTGTTCAAATGGTATCCTGATTTCAAGGTCAGAATTGAATCCCATGTTGCTCCAGTATGGGTTACTCTCCCGAGCCTCCCTACCCAATTCTACCAAAAGGATGCCATCTGCTCTATCGCTTGAGTTCTTGGAACACCAATCAAAATTGATCAAGGCATGGCTACACTCGTAAGGACGAGTCTTGCAACATTTTTTGTTGAATTGAATCTCCTAATCCCACCGTTTAAAAGGCTGTATATAGATGCAAAGGGAATGGAAGGTTTCTGGCAAGCTCTACAAATTAAAAAACTACCTCAATATTGCTCACATTGTATGAGGCAAGGACACTCAAAAGATGCTTGTAATGTTTTACACCCAGACATACCAGTCACTCATACTAAGAGGAACATCATAGGAAGACAACAAGATGATCAAGATCCTCAAAGGAAGGCTCCCCTAATAAAGGATACAAACGGCAAGGTCACAAAGACTTATAAACCAAAGGAGATTCAATCTATCCCCCAAAGGAAACATCAGGAGACACATTCTAAGATCCAAGTGGCCCGATATACCACGGAGATTGAAGCCAACAATCTGGCATTATCCTCCGGTCAAGGTATAATAGCTAATCCATATGTTCAAATTTTCTCTCATACATATGCTGAGATTATGATCCCACATAGTACTGCTTGTGATGTCACTCATGATGAAAGCATAACTGTGGAGGAAGCGGAAATAGAACAGGATGTTTCAACGAAAACTAATGTTCCACTGGTGAAGAAAGTTGTGGACCCAACTAATGCCCCTGACATTATACTGGCTCCTGAAAATATCTCGGATGCTAATGTTACTAATGTCTCTGATATCTTATCTTGCTTGCTCTCTCACCCTAACAAATTTTCTTTTCTTAATGTCGAGGTTGAGGACAATAACATCTTACCTTCTATCCATGGAAGCTCAATCATGGCTCTTACTCAAAAGGATGCATCCCTTATCCCTCCAACAAGGAATGTTCCCTCCCAAGAGGACTTATTATATACTCTACCAGCTGCATCACTCAACCCAAAAGATTTATCCCACACAGAGGCTCCATCCCATCAGGAGGAATTGCCTCCTGACCCACACATTCAAGAGATTCTACCTCTTTTCCAAGATGATGGCCAGTTGGATATCATTCTAGATGCAGAAGAAGACACGCAAAGCAAACTCACAACCCCACTATCAAAACTTTGGTGAGCAAATGAAGAAGACATTTTATCCTCTGAAGAGGAATACACTTAAGTGTTAGAGGATTGTACAGTCAACATTGGCAAGATGAAGAAGAGACTACAACCAAAAGGAAGAGCAAGATCAAAAAAAGAGATAAATATGTCCCCTTACCCCCAAAAACCACGTCTAAAAGCAAGAAGACATGAATGAATAAGGCCTTGATCTGGAATATAAGAGGAGCCTAAAATCCCACATCTACTAGTAGATCAAAAAAGCTTATTAATCTTCACAATGTAACACTTCTTATATTGATTGAGCCTCTCCTAGAAAGCTCAAAGATGAGAGACTTAACAAAGAAGATAAAATTAGATTCTTACCACTCCAACAGTGAAAGTAAGATCTGGATACTCTGGAAAGACCTTTGGGAATGTACTCTATTATTTGACTCTACTTAGCTATTAGTTATGAAGGTGTAACACAAATCTTCACAACTATGTTTTCTCTTATGAGGTATCTATGCTAGATGCACAAGATCAGAAAGACTCCCATTATGGCATGATATGATGCAACAAGTTTCAACCTCTACCTTACCTCTGCTATTTAGGGGTGGGGGGAGGCGGGATTATAATTTGGTGCTATCTCCTACTGAAAAAGCAAGCAGACTACCCATAGTAAGTAGAGACACAAGTGATTTCCTGGAAATCATAAATGCACGTAAGCTGATAAATGTTGGATTCTTAGATAATAAGTAACCGATCAGGAAGGGCAAGAGTTTTACAAAGACTAGACGGGGTACTGCTCTCGGCTGAATGGATTTCTGCTATAAACAAATGCTTAGTCACTCATCTGAATAGGGCTCAGTCAGATCACAGCCCCTTAATAATTGGATTTGGTAACACCCAGCTTGTAAAGGTGACAAGATTTCAATTTCAGCAGTTCTGGCTTTCACATCCCTCCTTCATGGAGGTTGTGGAACAACCTTTGAACACCCCTACCCCAAACACAGATGCTCTCCATGTTCTTGGCTTTAAATTAAAAAGACTCAGGGCTGATTAAGAAGTTGGAACAAGAATGTGTATGAAAACATCTTCCAGAACATCAAGACAAGCGAAGAAAATATATTAGAGATGGAACTAAAGTATGATAGCTCTGGTTCTATTGAGGATAAAGTGGAGATATCCCAAGCTAAAGAAGAATACACCAAACTACTCATTGCTAAGGAAGTCTTATGGAGACAAAAATAAGGGATCAAGTGGCTAAAGGAATGAGATAACAACACGACCTTCTTTCACAAACCAGTAAACGTGGCTAAGCAAAAATCCTACGTTTGCAGATTCAAAGATGCACAAGGAACATGGCTGGAAAACCCACACGACATCACTCAATGTCTTGTAAATTACTTTACATAATAGCTTACTGCCACTCCCAATATATTGGATGACGCAGGTGGCCAGATCTGGCAGAGGTGAAGCACATAGTCCACTCTATGGATAAAGACAGCTCTTCAGGACCTGATGGCTTCTCAGGTTCATTCTTTACATCTCGCTGACATATTATACAACATGACATACACAAGGCAATCACTACCTTTTTGCAGGAAAGGAACTATCTCAATCCTTCACTAGCACGCTGATTTGTCTAGTGCCAAAACTGCATCCACCTGTATCTTGCTCAAACTATAGACCAATCAACCTCTCGACTATATTGGCAAGATTATCACCAAACTTTTAGCAACCGGACTTAGCCTCATTCTCCTAGTGATAATATCTCCAGAGCAAAGTGGCTTTGTAAAAGGCCGCAATATCTCTGATTAAAACACAGGGAGGCAACAATGTCGCTCTGAAGCTAGACATGGTAAAGGCTTTTGATCGGGTATCATGGTTCTTCCTCATTAAAGCCCTGAGAGCTTTTGGTTTTGCAGAGATCTT
This sequence comes from Pinguicula moranensis, assembly GCA_028565015.1. NCBI lineage: Eukaryota > Viridiplantae > Streptophyta > Magnoliopsida > Lamiales > Lentibulariaceae > Pinguicula > Pinguicula moranensis. Next base: position 19,994 of record JAOWBN010055786.1, read on the forward strand.
CATAAACATGATTTGGAGAGCTATATCAAACTGTGGTTTTTCTATCCTAACCAACCGTGAAGTCCATGGCTTTTTTAAGTCTTCAAAAGGACTTAAGCAATAAGATCCCCTCTCCCCATATTTATTTATCATAGGAGAAGAGGTGCTAAGCAGGGTCCTGAATCACCTCTTGGAAAATACACCATTACAAGCCTTCATCCTCCCTACTGGATGCCCACTGATTCCACATCTAGCTTATGCAGATGATGTGATAATTTTCACAAGGGGTTCCAAATTAGGTGCAGTGAAAAAACTCCTAAAGAAATATGAAACCTTCCCATGCCAGTCTATTAATGTAAATAAGAGCTTCTTTATTATTTCCTCCAAAGCTCCAGCAACCGGAAAAGTTCTTATTCAACAATGGACAGGTTTCTACCAAAACCCTCTCGCAATTAAATACCTTGGAGTACTCTATATTATGAGAAGAAGACAGTTGCGCTATTTCAACACTTGATAATTAAGCTCAAAGCTAAACTAAATGGTTGGAGTGCGGCTTGCCTATCCAGTGGAGGGCAACTAACCCTCATCAAGCACGTCCTCACAAGTATCCATATCTATCAAATTATGGTCATCAAACCTCCAGCTTAAATTATCACCAAGATTGAAGCTATATTTTCTGACTATTATTGGGGCTGGAGAGAAAACAAGAAAAACTCCACTGTAAAGCGTGGAAACACATATGCCTCTGATAGAGTACTTTTGAAGCATGATAATGATGCACAAATTATTGCATTTATTTCTTTATTATGTAATGTTTTAGATAGGATTGTGTACCCTTGTATGGTTTAGAAAATTCAGCTTAAAACGCTACATTACCACCTTATCAAGGATGCCATGGTCGATCCAAAGCTTCAACAAGAATCAATGCAAAAAGAAGAAGAAGAAGAAAGAAGATGGACATCACTTGCTCATACTTCAAAGATCAAGAGATATCTTGCTATTGTTGAATTCAATGATCAAGGACACAAGCTTAGGGACATTATCACTCAG
>JAOWBN010055896.1:0-21021 GCA_028565015.1 Pinguicula moranensis
GACTCTTGGAATGGAAACTTGAACAAATCATGTTTCCATCCTAAATTAGCAATATGGAGATTTGGTGATGATGTGGCATTTTGATCTTGTTGGTCAACACCATCCATGTTGTATACTCTGCATATGACTGTCAGTGACTTGGTTTTGGCAGTCTCAATCTCCGTTGCTATCTTGATCTCATAGTAGTTCTTGAGATACATCTTCCAACATGTATAGTAACAGCCTGATACCCCATTGAGTACAAAAGCTTCTCAAGCTGTTAGATGTTGCTAGCTTCCTTCAAACTTGATGTTTTCTGGACATCTGAGTCACTTGTGGTCCTTTTATGTTTGACTGAGGATAGAATAGCATCCATCTGATTTTCAGGATGACCTACACTTCGTAGTAAGAGTTTTCCATAATCACATACATACTCTTCTTGCTGCTACTGATGATGCTATGCATCACTAACTTTCATGTCCAATCAGATGGATATCTTCAATCTGGTTGTCTGCGAGGCTATAATTATGGCCCCTCAATGCACTTTCATGCGAACTTGATAGCTGACAGTTCACCAAATGCTAGAGAATTATCCACGGTTCAATCTGTATAACCAAGTGAGGTATCGTCGGATGTGCTGAGGAGCACTTGATGAGTAGATATAAGTCATGCCTGCGGTGCACCAAGATGGACCTAACCAGTACCGCATTGACATGAAACCAAGTAATCTGGCACAAGGTAGACATGGTGCATATAAAAGTTCAGGGTACAGGATTTCTAGTCATGCATTACATCAGCAGGACATTGCTTGCTGATGAAAGTTAGTGAGATAAACTTACAGAACCTGCCCCATGTTGATACGAACATGCTTTTAGAGCCACATATCAGTAAGCTCAGGACACATAGCAGGTAGCCCCTAACCTGTACCTCATGTGAGAAAAGGAAGCAATAAGAGTGCACAATGCCATGTGGTACTTAATGCTCCAGAAAATAATTAGTAGATGGGTATCCTGCAAATTACTCAGTCAGTGAAGTGTAAGCAAGCTTGGGGATGCAGTAGCCAATCATTAAAGCTGTAAGGGAATAGATTATGTTGCTTTCTTGCCCTCAACCATAACCAAACATTCATCTGTATAGTGTGTAAAAGAAGATAGTTGTGAGGCATGATAGAAGAGAAATGTGCCCTATTCCTTACCTTCCAAATAGACCACACGATTGACATCCAAATGGTGTTCCAAGCGGGTACATTCACCTCTGTAGGAGCAATGGCAGATTAAGCCTGCAGATTGAAAGATCCCACGGCTAATGCAGGTAGATGAGGCAAAGACAGCTAAGCTGCAATATTTTGCCACATGCGGATGATAACAGGGTAGCCTGTAAAGAGGTGTTCAACGGTCTCATCCTGACTATGGCACATAGGACAGGAAATCTCCTGGCTGGGTGGTATCACACCTCTCCTCCGTAGAGTGTCTTTATTTGGCACTACTCTTTGGACTAGTTTCCAGAAAAAAAATGCGCACTTTTTTTGGAGCAAAACTGTTCCAAATAAGTCTTCTTAGTGCTAGGTGAGAGGCTGGAAAACCATGTTGTGTACCAACTGAGATGATTCTGTAAGCTTCCTCAGTATAATAAGACCCCTGATGATTGATTCTGAAGATGTACCTATCAGGGATGAGAACCTGAGGTCAAATGGACTGTATGGAACTCTGTAAATCCCTCAGGTCAGATAATTCAGAAACTCTGATTTCCCTTCTCCACTTCCAACACCATATCCAAGTGCCATTGGACCATTTTCCAGCTTCAGCCACCCAGATATCTCTGCTCAATTCATTATTAAAAAGTCTTGGATAAGTTACAGCAAGAGATTGATTGTTGAGCCACTGGTCAGTCCAAAATCTAATGCGCACCCAATCACCAAGTTGCAGGCTCACATTTTCAGAGAACCAGGTGCAATTCAAAGAATCTTGGATGCCAGATAGCCACTCAGATACATAAGCCCTACCTCTAGGCCTGCCTACATGATTAATGCTCGATGGAGGGTGTAAAGCTCTGAAGCCAGCAGTGTAGAGTGAAGATCCTCCATAATTAGATCTCAAGATATCATTTAAAGGACAAGGTTCATCATTGAGAATCATCAATCCCCATTTACCTAGAATAGATGCATTGAAAGATGAAAGACAGCGAGCCCCCAAAACCCCATTAAGTAGGCTGGTAGTAACTATGTCCCATGAAGAAAGGCATAGACTTTTTCTATCATAAGAACCACCCCAAAAGAATTTCCTTTGAATTGCAGTCAGCTTATTGATGATACATTTAGGAGCTTTATAGCAGGAAAAATAGGGAGCAGGAAGGGCAGATAATACTGCATTCAAAAGAGACAGCTTCCCACCAGAAGAAAGTTACCTGTGCTCCCAGTTTGAAATGGACTTGCTGTACTTATCAAGGATAGGCTTCCAGTTGACATAATTCTTCATCCGAGTTCCAACTGGAAGTCTCAAGTATTTGAAAGGGGTTGTGGCAGTTTGACAATTCAAGAAAGCTGCCATATCTTGTAAGGTGGAGGGAGGCACATTCACTCCAACAAGTTTGCTCTTTCCAAAGTTGATTTTCAGGCCGGATACCAATTCAAAATTTAGAAGGATGGCCTTGAAAGCTTGAACTGATTTCCGATCACCTTGTACAAAGATGATTGTATCTTCTGCAAACTAAAGATGAGAAACAGGAAGTTCTCCTCTGCCAATTTTGAGACCATTGAGGATGTTCAGGTCTGTTGCTTTGGAGATCATAGCAGATAATCCCTCGTCTGCTAATAGAAAGAGGAAAGGGGAGAGAGGGTCACCCTGACTAATGCCACGCACTGGATAAAACGCTTTCGTGGGACTCCCATTCACAAGAACAAAAGTGGAGGAAGACTCCAGCAGCCCTCTGACCCACCATTGCCAGCATGGGGGAAAGTCCATGAGAGAAAAAATCTGCAACAAGTAGCCCCAATTAATTGTATCAAATGCCTTCTCGAAGTCAACTTTAAAGATGGGAGCTTTCTTCTTTAACTTCTTTACTTCATCAATTATCTCTCCAGCCACAATCACACTGTCAACTAGCTTTCTCCCTGGGATGAATGCAGTCTGGGTGTTGCTGATCAATCTTGCTATCACCTTCCTCAATCTATTAGCAAGTACCTTTGAAATAATCTTACGCATACAACCACATAGTGAGATAGGCCTGTAATCTTTAACATGAAGAGGATTGCAAGTTTTGGCCAACAATACTATGTGGGAGGCATTGCTACCTTTGGCAAGTCTGCCATTTCTATAAAACTCCCTCATCAATTGTAAGATATCCGGTTTGAGAGTCTGCAGAAACTGTTTGATGAAGTTAAAATTCAATCCATCAGGGCTCAGGATCTTTTGACTTCCACATTCAGCTATAGCAGCCATAATTTCTGATTCAAAAAAGGGGTGTTGCAGAAAATCCTTATGAAGCTGGTCAAGTGGTCTTAGACTGAGGCCAAACCGAGGTCTGATGGCAAGCTTTTCAGTAAATCTGTCTTTAAAGTGATGGAAGAAACAATTTTTAATGAGAGCAGGGTCCTCCAACCAAGTAGAACCATCCCAGATACCATTGATCTTATTGTGAAATCTGTTAGCCTTCAGGCTGTAATGAAAGAAAGCTGTATTCTCATCTCCCTGCTGGATCCATTGTAGCCTAGATTTCTGATACAAAGAGCTGTTAAGCTTCCTCGATGTAATGTATAACCTGAATTGAAGATCGGTCAACTGCAACTGATCAATGCTGATGGAGTTATCAGATTATGCAGCCAGTTCAAAAGCCTTAATGCGCTGAAGTAGTGCTTGTCTCTCCTCTACCAGATTCCTAGGAGTAGAAATATTCCACCTTCGAATCGAATCTCTTAGCATCCTAATTTTTATCATAATTTTGAAACTCCAGTAGCCTTCAACTTGAGTGCTGATCGAGTTCTGATGAACCGTATCTCTGTAGCCGCTGTCTAATAACCAATCATCCAGGACTTTAAAAGGAATGGGTCCCCAGTTCAGCAGCTTAGAGGTTAGGCTAATTGGACAATGGTCAGATTCAGACTTATCTAGAGCAGCCTGCACCCATGAAGTGCCATTATCCAACCACTTGTTATTCACCAGAAATCTGTCCAAGCGGCTCATTGCTTGAAGAGATTTCAATGACCAAGTGAATTTCCTGCGCTCTAATCTTAAGTCCTGCAGTTCAAGATTAGAGATGAACACATTAAAAAGGGCAACCTTTTGCACATAGTTATGAGCTGCTGCATCTTTCCTCTCCTCAAGTGCAAGAGCCACATTGAAATCCCCAAGAACATAGCATTTATCATCCTTGAGAGGCATCAAATGATCAGTTATTTGCTGCCACTGTATTTGCTTCCTTGTCAAATATCCAGGACCATACACATTAACCATATGTGACTGTACAATGTCCCCTGACCAAAGACCAGATATGCCTAAGAAGCCATCACCATCAAACAAGGAAGATATATGGAATTTGTTCTTATTCCAAATACACAAAAGGCCGCCAGATAATTCAACAGCTTCAGAGAAGCACCAATCGAAGTCCAAATCAAACCATAAGTATGTACAAAGTTTTTTTTATCAATAGTATTCAATTTGTTTCTTGCAGGACAATAAAGTCAGCCTTCTCTTTCCAAATCAACTGTTTCACTTGCCTTTTTCTCTCCACACTCCCTAGACCCCTAACATTGAATGTGATAATCTTCATATAACCTGTGGAGTGCCTGCCTCCAGAGGAGTGTTGGATGGAAATTTAAACTGGCGCTAGGATACCTCCTGATAGGCCTTAGACATTTCCATAAGCCTGGTATGAAATTCAGCTTGATGATCACCATACTGGATGCCTAACTGAGAGCCAATAGACATAATGGTGTCCACTTCACAACGAGATTGGAATAGAGCATCAACAGGATGTTCAGATTAAAGTGGCAGAGGGGGACTGACAGAGGAGTGAGCTGATAGCTTACCTATCCAGCCATCAAAAGTAGCTAAGCTTTTAGTCCTAGATGGATCAAACTCCTTCCTCGTTTGGCTTCTAGTTTTCGGACCCTTACTGATCTTTGATTTAGCTAGTTGAGTCATTTTAGAGATGCAAGGAATGATGACTCCAGCTGAGTTATGATAAAGAGGAGGTAACTCCTCTAGTGTCACCGGAATGTTAGTCAACGCTTCCTCAGGATTAGGAGATAGATGCTCCTGATCAACAAATTGTATGACAGCAAGAACATGGGAAACATGGGAATTCAAAACATCCTTCTCAGAGATACCACATGAAAAAATCTTTACTGGAGAATCTAACTTATCATCAACAATGTCATCATTAGCACCATCTGAAGTTGCTTGGATAGCAGATTGAAGGTGGGCTTCTGAATCCAGCAACAATGACACATTCATAGCAGGCTCACACCCAAAACTACATGACTGCAAGGGCGGTCCCTTGGGATTTTCCTCAATGGCTTTCTGCACAGCTAGAGAAAGAGGCCACTAGCCTATCTTAGAAGGTTGCCAAGGCTTCATACAACTGGAAGGGTCAGAGGTTTCCTCTAGATTAGCTTTTGAGGCTTCCTTCTCTATAACAGAGCAAGCTTCATCAGAAATGTCAGCTGAGAGATGACCAGAAAGCATTGATGCCGTATCAGAGTATGGAACCATGTATTCAAACCAGAGGGGATCCAATTTGACATATTCAAATACCTGTAATGAGTAAGGCCTGCCATCCACCTTAACCTGCAAAATCTGATCCACCTTAGCACCAAGAGGAACTTGAACTATTAAATGAACTGCTTCCAAGTCCAGTTTAGCAAGCATTATCTCATCAATATAGGTAAGAGTACCAATCTGGCTGCCTATGGCAGATAAATTATACTGGGACCAAGCATGAAGAGGAAGCCCATAGATTTTGAGCCTGCACAGTCGACTAATTGCAGGTTCTTGGGGAGTCCACGGAGAGATGTTGTCAGTCCAATTTGCAAGACACTCCTTATCCTTGCCTATAAGGTTACAAAGATCTAAGGGCTCATCTTCCCAAAGGAGAACCTTTCCTGGACCAACGAGGCTAGCAGCTACATTGAGGTATCCTGCAGGTTTCAGTGCTCTTTGAAGGTCTCTAAAGCTATTTAGCTTCTTAAGAGAAGCCAGAAAGCTCCTACTGAGCCAAGAGTTAGGATCAGCAGAAGAAGAAAGACACAAAAACTCGGGTGATTTGATTGTCTTAGCTGAAGAGGAGCCAACATTCGGGACTGGAGTAGCAGGCACCATAGCCATCTTCGGAGGAGCTACAAAGCTATTAGGCTTGACTTTTCTGGTATGTTTGGGAAATCTAGCAAGATTAGCTTGGAGACGATAAGATCCCAGTCAGGTATTATTCAGCTTAAACAACATGAGGTCCACATCTTACACACCAACAACATCTACAAACCCAAACTGTCGACCTCTATTGCTAAGCTTACGGGAAATAGATAGATTCTTGATAGATCCTTAGTGTTTTAAAGCATTGTGCAACCTATCTGTATCGCATCCTTTCAAAAAATTGGTAAGGAAGAAACTACGGACCTCCGGTCGTTGCCCTTGATGAGACTTCCTAGGTGAGATAACTCTGGGCCCCAATCTCTCAAAGACTGGACGAGGATTTTGTGCAGGGAGAAAGTTGAGCTGGGATTCAACCATTGGAGCTTTTCCAGCTTTGATGGTAGCCCGCTTCATCAACTTCAACTGGTGTGGAGGTACTACCCAGGCAGACATCTCCGGCTGACAAAGAGCGAGAATAGTGAGACAGTCCAAAACAGAGGAAAAAACAAGACTCGAAAGGGAAAGAAAAGATGATGCTCCCCAGGTGCGTGAGGCGACCCCGGGGAGGGGGAGGAGGGGGAGTGAAGGAGGTCAGAAGGATGAAGCTCCGGGGACTGAGACACTGTTGAGAAAGAGGAAGAAGATACTGTAGAGAGGAATCGCCATCTACTGAGAGAGAATTACTACAGTATACTCGATTCCAAAATTATCAAGGAGATTAAAAAAAACTTATAAAACTTAAATAACTTATAAACGTTTTTAATTTATTTAACCTAAAATAAAAAGTTGTATAACTTTTAAACTTATATATAATTTATAAAACTTATTAACTTTATACAAATCTACTTAACCTATACTATAGGCTATATATAAACTTATATAAACTTTATGTTTATATAAGTTATTCAATTTTATATAAAATTTGTAAGGTTGATAAATTACATATTTTTCAAGTTATACAAGTTTTTAAGTTTTATAATTATAAGTTCAATATTTTTAAAAATTATATAAGTTTTTAAGTTTACAAATATTACATTACAAATTATATAAGTTTTTAATTTTTATATATTTTATACGTTTTCAACCCTAAAAAAGCTAAAATACCAAAAAGTTCAAATAAATAATTAATTAATTAAAATAAACTTTATATTCATGTATGAATTATGATATAAGTTAAAGTTGATAAGTATTAATTAAGTTATAAAGGGTTTGTTAAATTTAAAAACCTTTTCAGTTTTATAAACCATAGAAATTTATAAGTTATACAAGTTTTCAATTTTTGTAAGTTTTTAAATTTTTTACTTTTTATAAGTTACATACGTTTTTAAGTTTTATAAGTTATATACGTTCTTAAATTTTATAAGTTTTTTAAGTTAAATAAGTTTTTAAGTTTTATAAGTTATATACATGTTTTAATTTTATAAGTTTTTAAGTTTGATATATTTTATAAGTTTCCAAGCCTAAAAATGCAAAACATCCTAAAAAAATTAAAATAAACTTTTGATTTGATATAAGTTAAAGTTGATAAGTATTAATTAAGTTATCAAGGTTTGTTAACTTTATAAAATTCTTCTGTTTTATAAAGTATATAAGTTTATAAGTTAAACAAGTTTTTAAGTTTTATAAGCTATATACGTTGTTAAGTTTTATAAGTTTAAGTTATATACATTTTTACTTTTTAAGTTTATAAATTTCATTTCAAACCCTAAAATAACATAAATAAATAATTATTGTAATTTTCGGAGGATTTTTGCTAGTTTTTCTGCAGAATATTTTTTTTTATTTAATTTTTAAAGATTTCTGGACGCCAGAGGCGGTTTGGCCGGCACGACCAGCATTTTTTTTTCTGAAAAATATTTCGGCCGGTTGAAACCTCTGAAACCAGTGGATTTAATTTTTTTGATTTTTTTTGGTGAACCTCCAGTTTTTGAAACCTCATATTTTAGCCAATCAGAAAACTGACGATTAGCCATTTTTGGTTGTAAAATGCCCATGTCTGGCTTTATTTATTCTTTTACGCTGTTTCAATGGCAAAGGTTATAAAATTAGTTTGCATACATCATCCCTATGCGCACATGCGTAGGCCCAACCTTAGACCGGGTTTGGGTGACGTTCTTTACAAACTGTATTTATGTGGCCATCAAAAACAGAATGATGGGATTGTGGCGGGTGGGGTGAGCGTGGTTCGTTGAGTAAGGGGGGATGTATATGAAGGGTCCTGTTAGGGTCCATTTGGTAGCTGGTTAACTTTTTCCAACTACTTGGACAACTGTAGGGTTAAATTTGGCCGGAATGCTTAAACCCTTATTTGGTGCATTAGTCGGGGTTATCGTATCTTACTGTAACCCGTTGTTAGGTACCAGCGGACAATCACTTCACGTCCAGCTATAGAATATTAAATCTGACTGAATTACCCAAAATACCCTCCTAAACTCTTATATAAATATACCTAAAATTACAGCTGCCCAAACCCTCACCCAATTTGAAGCAGCGCATTCCTCCGCCGAAACCCTCTCTTGATTGGTGACGAACGTAGGCATGAATGGATAACCCACTCTCCTGCTGTCCGCCTCCCTTATCGCCTGGCCGCCGTCGCCTTGTGAAGCCACCCACCCGTTTCTCCCTTCGTATGTACGCTCGGGCACGCAAGGAAGGTAAACGCTATCCCGAGAAACCGCCCCCTCCGGTCACCATCATCATCGGTGCCCAAAATGGCGAAGTTGAAGATGACTCAATCATAATTGATGACGATGAACCCATGCATACTGTTCGTTGCCTTCCCCTTCCAGCCGCTAGTTCCGCATCCTGCATTACCACTAATTACTTTACCTAGATTTCGTTTCTATTGTATTGTGTATTGTCTGTGTTGTGTTTTTTAGGGCTGAATCCGCTGCTGCGTCTACTGAACTTATGTCTTTTTAACTGAAATTAATCGACTTATCCATAATGATGCTGCTTATGTCTCATTTTTGTAGTGTTAAAACTCATATAAATCAAAAAAGTTTTTAACTCCGTCTGTGCGAAACTGTTGACTAGCACAACCGGTCCCCAACCCGGAAGAAGGAGGAGGAAAAATGAAAAGAATAGATCACGGTTGATGTCTCAGATTTGATTATAGCATATGAATAACCTAGATAACAATGAATTGTACTCCTTAACTCCCACACAACCACTGTACCAAACACGGGCCGAACTGGATATCAATGATCTGCACTAGTTAGCCCACCCACAACCAATGTACCAAACGCGTAGTTGTGTAATGCTGGTGTAAATTAGCCGTAAACCACCCAATGCAGTTGTACCAAATGATGGGTTGGGTAGTGCAAGAGAAACCCACCTTAAACCATCCAATGCCACGGTACCAAACGGGGGAAGAAATGGTGCTTCCAACGTAATGTTGCTACAAAGAATAGGACAACCCTTCTGCTAATGTAAATTTCCCCCAAAATGATGACATCTTCCTGCCAATGTAAATTTTACCTAAAATTTGATGACCTCTTTTTAGAAATAAGATAATAAACCATCCAATCCAAAGGTCAACATCTCAACAAAACACTTCTCCTGACAACCTAGCAGACAATTCAGAAGTCATTCTCAAGACAAAGGACCACCAGTCTCAAAATAACATGGTTTCAACTAGCCAAAAACAGTTAGGCCAAAACAAAGAAGAAACAAGTGCGCTGAAAAAAATAGATAGATCACAAGCTAAGTTATATTACAATTTGTATAATGAGAACAAACCCTTTGAACCGACTAAAATTTTGCGCAAGTGTTTTCCATGATACAGACAGTCAAAATGTACATAAAGCTTTGATTATCTCTACTATTGCATTTCTCATCATCATCGTCATCCAGTCATCAATTTCCCAAATTTGACATTAAAAGAGTGTGAGTATAATTGTCGACCACTATACTCTACTGCCAACAAGAACAACACAAAAGGTGTAGCTTAGTACCAGAATACTGAGTCTATTCCAGTAAAATTGGAGTTGAAGTCTACTAAGAATGAAAAGTGGAACACTGAAAAGTAGAAACCAAATCAGAATGAGAATGGGTTCCTGACTCAGGCATTTTTATCATCATGCACGCCATACACATGTTGAAATGTCTACAAAAATAGGGAGGAAAAACTCCTACTGAACAAGCAACTACTAATGAATATGATTCTACTACATTCTGAGATTCTGTGTCTGTGTGTGCTGAACCGGGAAAAAGAAACAAATAAACCATAGGATTAAAGACACTAAAATTAGCACTTCAGAACTGGTTTGTTAAAGAAACCCCAGAAGATAACGGGACAAATGCATACACACAATCCGAACGCAGGAAATGAAAACAAATCTCAAGTTATCCGAAACAAGGAAGGGCCATTGGAACAAATACATATACATATCCAAAAAAGCGAAAGAGGGTCCTTCAGAACCAATTCAATCAACGAAATCATTAACCCTAACCCTAAGCACATATTGACCAACCCTCGAAGAAGAAATAATTGCGGGAAGCAACATAGCTTACGCCTATTTGGAGAGGAAAGTAAGATTCAATACATGGGACAAGCACAGCGTAAATCCAGTCGAGATGACGCGGGATGTGGATGCACGACAGACGCGTAGTCGCGGATAATCAGATGGAGAAGTCGCGATGTGGAGAGATGGGAATCGATTAGGGTTTGGAGTTTCAATTTATACCAGGTTGTAGATGTAATTTTGTTTAGTTGTAAGGGCATTCATGTAATCTGCCAGGTTGGGTAATTCTTGGAATGACCAATCCGCGAATTTTCGGATGGATAAAAAAGCGGAGAAATCCAACTCAAATCCCGAGTCATGACATAATCTTGCAGGTCGAGCGTGTTTTTTTTGCATGGGCACCAAATAAGGGTTCGCGTTGGATAACGTTGCGCTGCACCGCTTAATCCATTCACAACCACGGTACCAAACGCACCCTTAAGGAATCCACATGCAATGCAAGACAACGATGCAGCATGTAGGCATTCTCTTAACCAGTTACGCACTCCTTCTTCTCTTCCTCAAACAGTTGGAAGATTATCCATTCATTCTATATTTATATTATAACTAGACAAATATATGGACATATATTGTGAGAAATTGATAAATAAAATAAAATAATTGCACTATCTATCAACTTAAATCTTTTTATGTATTGCCCATCTTTTTTATAAGACAAACAACACTTAGTAAAAGAGTTTAAAGTTTGAATGCTCTATACAATCAATAAATTAATCACCATGGCTTGTGCATATCCTAAACTGACTACTGTGTTAAAACTATAGTTTGATTCAGAAACCGCATGTGATCTAATGATTGTGAGTTCCAGCATCCACTTTCAGCATAAACAAGTAATGAATATGAACTAAAAAAGAAAGAGAGAGGATTAAGAATACAATTGTGAGATGGGAGGCAAAAAAATCTTATAAGAGACCTATCAAAGAAGACTTAGTTACTAGAAGACACCATAGAATCATCTCTAAAGGAAAACTTCAAAGACCTCAATGATCCTCCTCGTACTCACTTATTAGAGTTCGAGGAGGATTACCTCAGTTGAATATTCGAGGGCTCTGTGAAAAACGTATCCACATACATACCCCGCAAAGTCTGTAGCAGCCACTGACAGACCTTATCCACCTGGAGCCCCCAACACAGGTGATGAGAAATGGCCTCTGCCACCCCACAACAAAATAACACGCATTGGTCACATCCCTCAAGTGGGCTACTGTTACCTGTTACATCTCAAGAAAAAGATCATTTTATCTCTTTTAAACTCTATAAATGGGCCAATTTGTCCAGTGTAATGGATAATAAATTACAGGACAAAAACGTTGGGGCACACTAGTTCTTATTCGCACTCACCTGCACCACATACCATGATAATCCTCCAGTCGTTCAACCCCTTCGCTCTGGGAATTGTATGATATGAATCGAAGAACCCCCGGCAACAGCGCCAAAAACTTGTTGACGTATTTGCGTGTACAACAAGGATTGTAGATGAGAAGCACCAAAGTTAGTAAACTTTAAGCAATTTCGAAAAATAATCAATTAATGGGTTGCTAATTATTTATGTGACATAGATATAAACCAACTTAAAGAGGAGGCATTTCGAGTGGAGTGGAGCGGGACTTGGATCCTATTTCTTTAAGAAAATCTCAAGAAGCCTTAAAAGGTTCCTAGATTCATTCTAGCTCGACAGCATATTAATCAAAACCCATTACGATTATAGGATATTGTTGAACTATCACGCCATGCTGATAGTTCACGAAGATGTTTCAAGCACTGCAAATCATTGTGGTAGGAAAGTAGCCACTGGTCCATCTTCATGAAGCAATATCAAACACCTTCAAGCTCCTGCGAATGCTGATGAAGAAGTTGTTGAGAAAATCATAAGTGATAGCACGACTTTTTTATGTTATGGATGAGGTACTAAAGCAAGGCACGTGGATGCATACAAGTTGTTTGATCCACACTGATCGGACGACATGAAAAGAAGTTTCTTTAGCATTTCTCCTTCTCGTGTACGCTTTTGTTAGTATAAAAACACGACTAGGCCACAGTTATGTAAATTAAGCGGTTATCAAACTATGTAAGTGTTCTTGGTGAAATAATAAAACAAAGCTTTTATTTCGTGCGTTCTTAATCTCGAACTTCAGCAAATTCTTCATGGTATCGGAGTGGGTAACGCTTCAGTGATCTCAACTAGTTGAAGCTAGCAGATCAAATTGCTGATTTTTTTTTTTGTTGAAATCAACTGGCATTTCACATTGTTGAACATGACGGTCAGGGAGATCGAAAAGGGAAAGGAACTATTGGCGATGAAGCACAAGCAACAAATAGAAGATCTGATAGAGGAAAAAAATTGTAGGTCCAGGTATGAAATTTGTTTCAATTTTGTTGAATGAGTCAAAATTTCTAATTTGGCGAAATGCAATTATGACTGCCCTTGAGGCTAAGCTCAAGGTTGGGTTCATTGATGGAACACTGAGAAAACCAAGTGAAGATTCAGTTTTGTATATGAAGTGGAAAAGATCAAATAGTCTCGTTTGCTCTTGGATTCGGGAAGCCATGAATCCGAAACTGATAAAAACTTACATGTTTGTTATTGATGCAAGAATTATGTGTAAAATCTTGAAAAAAAGGTTAGGAACTACTAACCTGCCACACTTATTTGAGTTGAAAAGGAATATGGCTGTGATGTGGCAAGGAAATATGAGTGTCTGTGATTTTTTGGAAAGATGAAGGTGATGTGAGATCAATATGAGCAATGAAGATCAACTCCTTATATTGAGGGTGAGATAGGTACTATGCTGAATAAGAGAGATAATGAGGACAAAGTCATGGTGTTTTTTTTTATGGGATTGAATGATGTATTTGACAGTGAAAGTGGATATATCATTTGAACAGATTCACTTCCTGATATTGACATGGTGTATAACATTGTCATCACTACATAAAGACAGAAACAAGTGAGTACTAGTATTGCGGCACACAAGAGGGATTAAATGCCGCAATGCTAGTCAAGGGAGGAAACTGGAAGAAGGAATCTGGGAGTGGATCATGAATTGACAAGAATCAACTGAGATGTAGCCACTGCACCAAAATAGGTCACACATTGGATGAATGCTTTAAGTTGAAGGGATATCCAGAGGGATGCAGTGACAGGAAAAATGATAGAGGACACCTTAAATGTGCTCATTGCACAAAAATAGAACATGCGATTGATGAATGCTACAAGTTGAAGGGTTAACCTGAAGGATACTTTGATCAGAGGAAGAAACCTAAACAGAACTATTCTGCTTACCAAGTTCTATGCTCAGAGAGTGGTGATTAAGGGAACACAGCACTGGATTCAAATGGAGAGGGAATCGGTTATCGGTGTGAAATGATGGGGAGCATGCAGAAGGAGTTGCAGAGGATTACTATCGGGAAAGGAGTGGCTGATCATGAAGGAAAAATGATGGTTAATATGGTGCATTTGGATGATTTTGCAGGTAATAGAACTTTTAATTCAATGTTTCCTATCAAAAGCACTTATATTTCTATACATGAATGGATTTTTGACACTGGTGCAACAAATCATATGTGCATTGATTACAATCCCTTGTTGAATGTGCATACTTTGAACTCCTTAACCACCGTGTTGTTGCCAGATGGAAGCACCAAGCATGTTGAATATAATGGTGATGTATCTTTGTCCAATGCAGTATTGCTAAAGCTTGCCTTTACATGCCTAACTTTTAATACAATCTTCTATCAGTAAGAAAATTGTCAAAAGATTCAGGTCTGGGATTCTATTTTTTTCCTGATCAATGCATGATATAGGACCTTGAAACGCACAAAATTGTTTATTTGGGGCAAGTCAGAAGAGAACTTTACATCCTGAATGTTTGCTCATTCAGCACTGATGTAATAAGAAGAGGGACGCCAGTCTTTCAACCTATCTGTTAGCAGCTAGTGATGCTAGGATATTATTGTTTGCACCAAATAAATGTTTTTAAGCTCATACTGTTGTGTCTTCAAATTTGTTACATAGTCATCTTAGACACTCCTCAGTTGATGTAATGAACCACTTGAATTTTTCAGATGGAACTGCAAATTTTAATAAAATTGTTGATGCTTGCGATATTTGCCCTCTTTCCAAGCAATGTCGATTACCTTTTGATGATAGTATGAACAGATTTGGTCAGTGTTTTGCCCTGGTTCACATGGACGTTTAGGGACCTTACAAACTTTCCTCAACTAGTCTGTGTAAGTACTTAACTATTGTTGATGGCTGCAGCAGATGGACCTGGACGTTCTTATTCAAGTACAAGACTCAAGTACACCTTCTGATTGAAGCATTCATGTTGATGGTTAAGACTCAGTATGGAGTGATGACCAAAACTGTCAGAACAGACAATGATACTGAGTTTTTGAATGAGCACTGCTCGGATTACTTCACTAGCAATGGAATATTGCACCAGTGGAGTTGTCCTTACACTCCTCAATAAAATAGATTAGTTTAGAGGAACCACAGGACATTGTTTCATATAGCTAGGGCTCTGTTGTTTTAGGCCAAACTCCCCAAGATGTTCTAGGGTGAAGCCTTGTTCACAACCACTTACCTTGTTAACAGATAGCCCAGTAAAGTTATGAAATGGCTATCACCATATCAAGTTTTACACCAGCAGAAACCTGATCTGACCATGTTAAAGACCTTCGGATGCATATGCTTTGTTGTAGATCATAGGCACGGTAAAGACAAGCTTGATGGTAGGATATCCCTCTTGTCAAAAGGGTTACAAAGTCTACTTCCCAGCTTTTAAGGGATGCTCGATTATTTGAGGATAGATTTCCTTCATCGTCAGAGTGCAGCGATGACATTACACCATCTGACTCTGCACCCTGGATGCTAATTTTGATGCTCATTACCTTGGTGTACCTGAAGAGCAGGTTCATGAGGAGCCTTTGGCCACGGTCACTCAGGATGACACACCTACAATATTGGATTCCAAATACTCAGAAGAGGTATCCCAGGATTTGCCTATGGTCCCTACTGTGTCACCATATTCTGTGGACTATCAAGGTCCATCTGTTAGACCCAGCTCAAGAGCCATCAATCCGCCTTCCTGGCCTGATGATTTTTATGTGTTCTCCACTCAAGTTGTCACAGTCATCCCAAAGGCATACCATCAAATTCCACCTGTCTTTTTTTTTAACCTCTTACTGTGATTTTGCAGCTAACATCTCTATTGTGATTGAACCTAAACACTATTTGCCATTGCAGCTTCAAAGAATTGGGCAATCCATCAGCTGGATGTTAATAATAACTTCTTGCATGGTTCTCTGACTGAAGAAGTGTACATGCATCCCCCACTTGGTTATGAGAAGGCCAAGAAGGGTTAAGGGGGTGCTTTGCGCAGACCCTCTTGTGCTTATAATTGGATTATAAGAACTTTTTTTGAAAAAATGAAGAGTTATTTTTTGAAAAAAGGTGCTTATAATTGGATTATAATTTTAAGAAGGTTGCGCAAAACAGGGCCTAAAATTGCCTTTATTGAGCATAGTTTTGTTTCAGCATATGGAATTGCCTTTATTCAGCATATTTTGCTATAATGTATTTGATGCTCTAGCTGACTCCGCAAACAACAGTAGAGGTGGGGGGTCATCAAATGGGATATTCAGATCAGGAAGGATAAATTTGGCATCACAGGCAGCATCTGTGCCGTATTTAGGAAAGAGAGAGGATTGCTTATGCATGAGGAGGATGAGAAGCTGTGAAATCATGTTGAAGTTGACTGGAAATGGATTCCTCAGTCATGAATACTGACCCTTTACCCAAACTGGGCAGCAGTTCGGTCGGCAGAAAAGATCAATGAGTTTCAAGGAAGTAGCAGACTCACATTGCGAAAAATTTCATTAAAACTGAGTAGACTATGTAATTTCAGTCTCTTATTATTTTACCTTCATTCTCTTCATGTTTTCATTCACAAGTCTTTGTCTCTCCAAGTTCAAGCGCATGGAAGCCATTTCCTGAGGAGCAAAGGTTGTACGATATGAGTAAACACCAAATGAACTAAAATGGGGATAGATAGGTGAGATGTGATATCTTTTTCAACTCTCTTCTTTCCTTTAACAATGAGCTTTCCTCGTCCTTTGGTTCAACCAAGGTCTGCAAGTAAAACAAACAAGCACATTTGTTAGACTCATGAAGACAGCAAATGCAGAAAGTCGGCACTCCTTATCTCTTTGCTATTTTTTCTCATATCTACTTGTAAATGTTTCTACCACCAACCCATCAAGTGTCCTGTCCTGGACAAATCCACTTCTAGAGTTGAAAATTCAAGCAAAAATGCTTCCATTGTAAATACAATTATATTAGTGGCCTAGAATGTTACCAGCTCCAAATTGACAGGAGAATCATAGACACATTGAGTTCAATAACATCCTATAACATTACATGACAATGACAAGCAAAGAATTATCTAGGGGATACTTCTAGTTGTCTTCCGACTATTTGTACATTTGTATATATGTTCCTTGTACATACATGATTACTTTATTTTATTATTGAAATTTGGTTTATAAAAAAAAATATTACATGACAAGCACGTCATGCCATTGGTTACTCATTCACTACAACCAGTCAGTTATCACTTAGAGACTATGATTAAAGACGGTTTGGTTGTTGTTTAGTTTCACCCATTTGAGGACTACTGCTACATGCGGTGAGAAACCCAATAACATGCATATTTCACCCATTTCAGCATCACTTTACTCCGCATATTCATGGCATACTTCCAAAAACGAGAGTCTCCACTTTGAACTTCTCTTGTAAGGATATGCTCTCTTCTGTTATATTTGGCCCTGAAAAACCTCACCTACTGACTAGTCTCAGTAATCATCTTATAGCAGAGTTTGATAGCCATCGCTTTCTGTACATCCTTTAGGTCCCTAATACCCAGTCCCCCTTCATTGCATGGCTTGCAAATCTTTTTTCATCCTATCCAGTGCATTTTCTTTTTCCTTTCTATCTCCCCACATAGTAAATCCGCCATCCTACAGCGCTGCTCCTCTAGGCTGTACCGCATAACTGAGAGAGTGTGCACTTGCACCATCTCTTCATTGCATATTTTAATATATTATCTTCCCATGCCGTATATGTCTTTTAAGAAAGTCCACATTTTGATATATTTTAGGGAATTTCAATTATCATCCTGTCCGTATATGTTTTAAAATGCCTATTTTACCCATTGATAGATGACATAACTATCATCTTTGACGAACAACGATTTTACAGTTTGGACAGTTACCAGTAGCCAAACGACCACTTGGGACTGTAATAATGGTTGAATGAGTGTGTTTGGTCTGGTGTCTGAAACTGGAAGAATGAGTTATGAGGACAGTGGCATATTTGTTGATATCCCCTTTGCGGACTTTGGTCCCATTAGATAATACTTTCGTATTTTCTCTCAGCATTCAGAAAGTAGGAATCTATTGGTTATGAATTTGATTTTCATAGCCAGCCGTGACTAATTGGTTGTAGTTCATTATTTTTTAAAGGGGAAAAAACTATTTTAGTTCCGTAGGATAGAAACTGTTGCATCAAGATGTGAAATTGCATTGGTAGTCCCACAAGTTTTGCGGGCCAGGTTTTACCAGTACGGGGAATTCATAAATAAGTTAATAAAATTAATAATAAGTTAATAAAATTATAAATAAAAAAAACGTTAAGAAAAAAAATGAAAAACTAGTAATATGTCCAGTTAATAGTAAATTTTAGAAACCAAAAAAATAATCATCGATTGAAGAAAAATAATTAGACAATCAAAAGAATAAAGTAATAAAAAAATAGAATATAATAAAATCATAATAAAATATTGAAATATAAATAATAATACAATTATCTTTAAAAAAAATAGAAATTATATTTTTTCATTTTTTTCTAAATGTTTTTAGGGATTTATTTTTTATTTTATTGACTTATTTATGAATTACTTGCAATAATAGGTTAAACATATAAAAAAAAAAATTGAATATTGGGACAAAAATTGCCACTTCTTAAATTCTGTGTGGGACTAACAGTTTAATTTCGTCTGGTTCAAGATTAACATTGCAACAATTGCTATCCTGTTGGACCTAAAATCATCGATTCAAGAACCAACCTCCTGTGGCATTGCATTTGTCAAAAAAAGGACATTTCTTGAACCCTAATTTTTCAATTATGAACCCTAAATCAGTAGAGACTACAGATGTTGATCAAGAATAAAGTATCCACTACGCTGTCCTTGCCAGTTACCTGGTACCAGTCACGCACGTGCTGCATATCCAACCTAATTCAGGCAAAACTTGTTCGATAACCGGAAGTGTTTTATGTCTAAAGATATGTGAAATGATTGCACAGAATTTAAACAAATCCGGTACTTTGGGAAAATCTTCTGCCATTCCACTGTCCCAATCAAGCCAGGAGTTCGGATGAAAAGATAAGCGGGAAGTATTATTTTGAAGTCTCTATTTATAAGAGGGTAATAGCAATTTACCCCATTGGGATCAATTTAATTGGCAATTTATCCCTTCGTACTATCAAAATAGTTTGGTTTTGTTTTAAAAGCAAATAGGACTCATTTTATTAATGCAGCACCAATTGTGATACGGCCAAATAGTTACATGTATAAATAACAGAAAACAGAAAAAGAATAAAGGAAAAGAAAAGCGGGAGTTACAATCCCTGGGGAGAACTTCCGAGAAACTGGCGGAATCTCCAAGGGGGCCTTCATTCTATGCGGGCGATTTCTCTCTATCGCTACATATGTATAGGTGAAGAAATTGACGAATTTTGGTTGCAGGTGCGACCTCCATAACGCGGTTTCCTTCATTAAAATTTGTGCAGTAGAGACACTTCCAGCAGCAGAGTAGGTATTCCATTTTATAAGCCCTACGCATTGTATGCCGTCTTGGTGAGAATTTTGTTGTTTCAGTGAATTGTCTTCAAACGCTAGGGTATGATTTCTGATGATTGATGGCTACCGTGTTTGAATTTGCACTGTTTGTTCATTGTAAGACTTCTTGGTGTGTCTTCATCCAAAATTTGTTGACTGCCGTGTCTGTGTGCGAGAGTTTTCATTGACTTACTTCACTGAATTACTTCATGAATTGTGCATTGTGTTGTTGCATTCCTTTCCTTGAAATCACCTCCGATGTAATACGCCGCCATATCTTTAATTCTGTACATGTAGTTTGCCTGTGACTATTATAGTTGTATCATTGAGGGTCTATTTTGTACCAATTTTTTTTAAATTTTTTTTTATTATTATTCTTTTTTTTTAAAATTATTTCAAAAACAGTATTTTAAAACTTCACTTCTATTTCTACTTCTCCTTTTTTTCCGGTCAAAACTTCTTTTTTCAGAAGTAAGTAAAATGCTAATTTTTTTTTCTACTTTTACGTTTAATGACAATTTCATAAATAAATTAAAGTTATCTTACCAAATTTAACTACAAATTCTATTTAATCAATTTACAAAATTTGATTGCAAACACTATTTCAATAAATTTTTAAATTTTTTTATAGTTTTACCAAACACTCAAAAAATATAAAAGGAAAAGGAAAAGTAGAATTAAAATGTGTTAGAACGGAATTCTTGTGTGAGTAATGAGAAACATAGATAGAGAAAATAGGATTGAAAGAATTTTTCTTATTCGTGTAGAGTACATAATCTTATAGATAGTTCAACTAGTATCTTAAGGAAATGAATAATTTAAGTTCCTTGTACAATTATGATAATGCTAAATAATTGCCTTTTCTTATTTTATTATGTCAACAAAAAGGAGAATCAAAATGAGAAAATCACTCTGAGTACAAAACAGGCTGGTTTGCGGGCTTCTAAACCAGTCGCTAAAGCTATAACAGTCCATCAGATTTGTTGATTTGAAGACTTCCTACAATCTGATTTGAATTTTCTCTATGGTTTCTCCTTGCATTTTGTTGGAAAATGGCTTCTCCTTCCTGTGGCCATTCAGTCTCTTCGATACGCGTACACAGCAATCCAAACTTCCAGAAACGCTAATTTACTCGACAAATACAATGGAAAAAATGGAAGCTTAATTGCTACCTCAGTCCTCACTGACCAGCGAAGAAAACAAATATTAAAGTGATGATGAGGATGATAAATGGATTGTTTTGTAGCACACTGCAATTGAAGGGGTGGGGTG
>JAOWBN010056007.1:0-21017 GCA_028565015.1 Pinguicula moranensis
AATAAGAAGAAGTAGTAGATGAAGTAGTAGAAGAAGTAGTAGAAGAAGTAGAAGAACTAGTGCGCAAAACAGGGCCTTCATCAGTTATAGTAATAGTCAACTTACTTAAATTTGTTAGTTAATTTAAGAGTAAAATGCCATTAACCCCCCTGTACTATACCTATTATTTAATTTACTCCCTTGTATTTTCAAAAGAGCTACTTTACCCCCTGTGCATTCAAAAAGAACCCCACTGCCCCCAACAAAACTTCACGCGCGACTTGTGCGACTAAGAGAACTTTTATTAAGCGAAAAAGTCAATTTTACCCTTCGTTGCCAACCGGCAACCCTCTCCTTCATCTTCTGCAACTGCAATCTCCTTCATCTTCGCAATTGCTGAGTAAGGGAATGCAAAAATTAAATTAGCAATGGCGAGAAGCAGTAGCACTATGGGCCAACGAGGAACAATGACACGGAACAATGCAGACCTGTAGACAGAGAGAGGAAAGAGCGAATTTGAAACCCTAATTGGATTTGGTGCTCTTCGAATTGTGCTGTTTTGGCCATCCTATTGCGCCCAGGTACCGAATCTAACTGATTTTCCCTACTGGAAGGGGGATTTTTCTTATTAGATCTGCCAGCCACTGTATATCGTTCTCGCATTCATTTTCTCGATGGATGATTTGGATGTGTTGGCCCGCGATTTTGGGTCCGGGACCCGTGGAAAATCCAATCCAATGAGGTCCACTGCAACGGATCGACGATCCATTGATGATCCGCTGTTCAGCGACGTCTTTGGTGGAGAACCCAAGTACACGCAGAGTCAAACTCCAAGAGCACTGCAAACCAGATGTTGGGGATGGATTTTGATTATGATTCTAGTTTCAAGTCGTCCGCAGCTACTGATTCGAATAGCAATAGAAGCAGTAGTAAAATCTCGCTGCCGGTATATGATAAGCCGGTGTATGATGACGATATATTTGATGGTTTGCCTGGGTTGAAAACTAAATCGGCTGCGTCAGCAATCGAGTTCGATGATGACGTTTTTGCTTCAGTTTCCATTTCAAAGTCTGCAAAGAGTCGGAATCAGGGCAGTGATTTTGATGATCTGTTGGGAAACTTGGGAAGGAATGAAAAATTTAGGGAAGAAAACATAAATGGCAGTAGTAAAAGCAGCTCTTCGTCCAAGGGGTTTGATGATCTGTTAGCAGGGTTTGGGAGTGGCAGTTCTCCTGCACGCAACAGGTAACCTTTGTACGTCCATTTCTGTGGATTCATATTGCTTGTTTGATGGTTGAGGTTTACGATTTGCTTCTATTCTTTAATCCGTATGCTTTGTTTTAGCTTAAAAAGAACTTGGAAATTCTTCAAATTGCAAGATATTGGATTGGGAATTGCAGTTTATAGGCAGCAAAATATGACAATGAAGCATTCTATATACACACTGCTGTGATGCCGGGTTTTATAGTTGGCGATGGCTATAGTGCATGAAAATGTCCCACAAGCAATTCTGAATGCGTTATTTAGCTTCAAAGCATATTCTGTATACGTAAATATCTCACAAGCAAAACCACCTTCTTCATGCTGGTAATAGGATAAGTGATTATTGTCTTACCTTTGACATCTCTTTATCATGATTCATAAGCATATGACCACCTTCTAATATTTGATAAAGATGTCGTCAACCTCAAAAGTTTGATGTGCTGAACTCCTACTAAATATGTGTAAATTGCCATTTTCTGTAGAGAAGATAAGACATGATATTAACCATCTTAGCATCCTTACCGATTCTCATGACAGCTAGAGACCAAAGCTTATCGTGCTTTCTCAAATATGAAAACCAAAGTCTGGATGACCCTTCTATACAAACCAAAAAGATCGTCTCACGTGTATCATGTAATTTTTTTTATAGGAATGTAAATAGTGGGTTGTGCCAATATTGATGATTTTGTATACATCACAATAAAGGCTTTGAAGAAACCAAATAC
The DNA here is from genome assembly GCA_028565015.1 of Pinguicula moranensis. Classification (NCBI taxonomy): domain Eukaryota; kingdom Viridiplantae; phylum Streptophyta; class Magnoliopsida; order Lamiales; family Lentibulariaceae; genus Pinguicula; species Pinguicula moranensis. The sequence goes on from JAOWBN010056007.1 coordinate 1,968, forward strand.
CTTTCCTGTTTTGATTTATTGTCAATTTTTTATTATTAATGAATCCTGTATTGTTTGATGGGCCAGACCAACACCAGAGTCGAGGTGGGGCTCGATGCCTACAAACCAAAGAAGCACACTGGGTGATCCTTTTGTAGTTGTGGAAACTAGTTCTACATCTCATTCGCCTTCGGGGGTATCCACTGATCCTCTGGAAGAGATAGGCAAACCTAATAAATCGAGAAGTGCGAGGGCTGAAGTTTCACATGGTAGTAAGGGAGCATTTGATGACTTAGATCCCCTAAGCAGTTTTGGGAAGTCTGAGAATTCATTTTTATCGATGAAGGATAATAGCGGGAATGATGGGGGTCATGGCAACTCACCCCCCCAATCTGCTACCTCACAAGAACCAATGGGGAACTTTCCTTATGGATATTCAGAAAGCACAGTGGAGAATAATGTTCCTCTGGACAGTTTTCAGGAACCTCAGTTATTTGATATGCCAAATGATTTAAAAGATTTTCAAAAATTTGGTCAGACTACGTCTTCTTCTCAATATTACGAAACAGGGTCAAATTCCGATACTCCTCCAGCATCTGACTCAGGGAGGCACCAGTTTGATGATATTTGGCTTACTGTTTCTGAGATTCCTCTTTTCACCCAACCTTCAACTGCTCCACCCCCATCACGACCTCCTCCACCCATACCTCATCGAACAACACGGTCAGAAACTGGTTCATTTCCTTCAAATTATCGGAATAAAGGCATTGAATCCTCTTCACCTTCAAATCATGGACAACGTTTTCAAAGTCCGAAGCTCAGAAACATGACAGATAGGGGGCCTACATTTTCACAGTTTGATGAACCTGAGGATTTCTCCGTGAGTTCATCGCAGAGTAATTCTGATGGAACTTCAAATCCTTATTCTTCTTTAGAGACCAATACTTTTTCTACAGCTGCGGCATCTGCTGCTGCCATGAAGTATGCTATGGATAAAGCTGAGGCAAAATTTAGACATGCCAAGGAAGTACGTGAAAGAGAGCATGCTAAGGTTGCTAGAAATAAGGAGACTGGGCCACTGGAGAATGATGAACAAGACGAGCAAGAAAAAGAATCTAAAGAAACACAGGAGAGATTGGAACGTGAAAGGAAACAGAAGGAAGAAGAAGAAAGAGAGCAGCGGAGACTTGAGAGAGAGAGATTAAAGGAAATTGAAAAGGAAAAGGCTAGAAAGGCAGTTGAAAGGGCAACCCGTGAAGCACGTGAAAGAGCAGCTGCTGATGCTCGTTTAAAAGCTGAAAGGGCTGCTGTTGTAAAGGTAAATGCTGAAGCTCGAGAACGTGCTGAAAGAGCAGCAGTGCAGAGGGCTCAGGCTGAAGCTCGTGAAAGGGCTGCTGCAGAAGCTAAAGAGAGAGTTGAGAGAGCTGCTGCTGAGGCTAGAGAAAGAGCTGCTGCTGAAGCTAGAGAAAGGGAGAAAGAAGAGCGGGAAAAAGCTGCCAGGGCTGATGCTGAAGCTAGGCGTCGAGCTGAACGAGCTGCTGTTGAAAGGGCCACTGCAGAGGCCCGGGGTAGAGCTGCTGCAGAAGCTCGAGAAAGGGCTGCAGCTGCTGCTAGGATGAATCAACAAAAGAACGATAATGACTTGGAGTCCTTTTTCAGCAGTGGTCGTGCAAGCAGCGCACCGAAAGCACGAACATACTCTACCGTAAGTAATAGCACAAGAAAAATATGTATCTTGATTTACAATATTATTTGTGAAAATTCTCTTTCATTGTTTTTTTTTTCAATTTTTTGTTGGTTTCTATCTCAGGACCCTCTATCTGAACAATTTCAGAGCAAAGCTGCACCCGAACCTGCAAAAAGAACACCGCCATCTACTGGAACCTCATCTAGCATGAAAAAAGCTTCTTCCACAACCAATTTTGTTGATGATCTTTCTTCTATTTTCGGAGGTATATCACATTTTGTATAATGTTTGGCTCGTCGTTTAACATTCCTGACTGTTTTGTTCGTCAACTCTTTCTTCCAAAGCTGCTCCATCATATGGAGACTTCCAGGATGTTGAAGGGGAAACTGAGGACAGAAGAAGAGCCAGGCTGGACCGCCACCAACGAACTCAAGAGAGAGCGGTATGTTTGTTTCATATAAAGTAGTTTCTGAGTTATTTTTATGTATGCTGCTTTGTTATTTTCTCTAGTTGCTCTGTTATCTATCATATTACATTCCGGATCTCCTTGTCTCAGGCCAAAGCATTGGCTGAAAAGAATCAGCGGGACCTTCAGGCCCAGAGGGAACAAGAAGAAAGACATGTGAGCTCTGCAAAAAGAAATGAAATGATTCTTCTTTCTATTCTGCTTGATGCCATTAATATTTTGCCATTAATATTTTTAAAGGAAGGAAGGAGGTCGATAGTGATGATATTTATCTGAATCTACACTTTCCTTTCATTTTTGTAAAAAAAATAAATAAATAAATAAATAAATATTTTGCTTGAAGATGTTTAATCTTATATAACCACTTCTTTTTTCTAGTTAAGTAGTTGTTGCTAGTTTTTGAATGCTATGATCTGTAAACATAGTTGCTCTTATTCCTATGAGAGTGATTTGAGATTATGTTTTTGTAGCAATATGCCGAGATGCTAGATACTGAAATTAAGCGCTGGGCTACTGGCAAAGAAGGAAATTTGCGGGCTCTTCTGTCTACTCTGCACTATGTGAGTTTGATTGCTTTCAGTGAATGTAATATATGTATAGCAGTGCATTTGATAATTAGAATTTGTAAGTTAGATGCCAATGTTTTCTTTTAACATCAAAATGGGTGTTTGAGATTGTCACATGCGCAAGAATTTGAGGTGGCAGAGATGAGAATGCTAAGATGGATGTGTGGTTGTACGATATTAGATAAGATTCCAAATGAGATCTTTAGGGATACGCTAGGTATCGCATCTATCAGTGCCAAGTTGAGAGGGGGGATTGTTATGGTTTAGGCATGTACGTAGAAGGTGTGTTGATGAGCCCGTCAGGAGAGTCGAAGAGCTCTAAGTTGAAGGAAGGCGGGGGAGAGGGAGACCTAAGAGGTCGTAGGAGGAGCAAGTTCGATTAGATTTAGCGGGATTAGACCTATTTGAGAACATGACTTCTGATAGGACGAGTTGGAGACGTCATATTATGGTTAGAGATATATAGAATTATATAGTACAGAAGTATGCTTACTGGATTTTGGATAGACGGAAGTAGTTAGGATAGACTAGTGGCTAGATGTTATTTGCTTATTTATTTAGGTTATTTATTTATCTAGGCGTTTATGTTCTACTATGTATCTATGCATTTATTTTCTACTTTTATTTCTTTCTCTCTATATGTTTTTCTTAATATTCTCGAGCTTAGGATCTTCACGAAAACAGTCTCCTTATTTCTTTTGAGAGGTGGGGGTACGACCGCGTACATCCCACCCTCCCCATACCCTGCTTAAGGGCGAGATTTACTGGGTAGGTTTGGCTTGGTTTTAAACTGTCTTCCATTGGTGATAATTGTTTCTTGCATTGCAGGTACTTTGGCCTGAATGTGGGTGGCAGCCAGTGTCTTTGACAGATTTGATCATTGGGGCTTCTGTCAAAAAAGTATACAGAAAAGCTACTCTTTGCGTTCATCCTGACAAGGTACAACAAAAGGGCGCGACTCTTCAACAGAAGTACATTGCTGAAAAGGTCTTTGACCTGCTCAAGGTATTATTTGATCATCTTGCTTTACTGGTATCTGGGGTATGCCAGACTTAAAATGTATAGGTTCAGTTGTTTTTTGGTTTGACCCTTCTATTGGAAGGAGCAGGTGCTATTCTTTTCAATCTTAGAGTTATATTTTGTATGTGAGAGGGCCTTTCGTTAATTTTTAGTTGTTATTTCAAAATAGGAGGCCTGGAACAAATTCAACTCCGAGGAGCTCTTTTAAATGCTGTGAAAAAAATGTTACATATTTGATCTCCTGCCGGCGAACCCCTAAAGGCCTATTCCATTGGAGGGGGTAGTTTTACTATGTACATGCGCATTTAACGGACCATCTCTCATGGATGTTGCAAACTGCGGATTGTTGAAAGGTAACCCTGCTCCATCATGACTCTCGAATGGTATGCACCTGTACTCCTCGCTGCTGTATATTGGGCGTCTCACCAGAGATATACGAATGATGCAGCACCTTCTGCTGGTATAGATATAGAATGTCTCGTGGCTGTATAATAACAGTTGAACCACGATGCAACCTTGGTTCCTTTTTGGTGTGACTACCTGTTGTGGATCTGCATCCTGTACTAAAGTATTAATTGATTGACCTTGTACCCTTCAGATGAGATTTATATGAAGCCCTATTTTTCTTGCTTTTATACATTTGTAATGGCATTGTAGCTTACCCCATGTGGTTGGGCTGAGAACCAAATCAGAGTTGCATAGGTTTGTTAGATATTAGGAAACACAGAGGCCAGAGCCAATAATATCAATCAGGCATTCCGAAGAGTTTAGACCAAGGATTTGTTGACTGTTTATGTGTAATAACAGAGTAATTAGGGGGTGTTTTGCGCAGACCCTCTTATGCTTATAATTAGATTATAAGAACTTTTTTTGAAAAAATGAAGAGTTATTTTTGGCGGGAAAGGTGCTTGTAAGAAGATTATAATTTTAAGAAGGCTGCGCAAATCAGGGTATTAAAAAGCTTTGCCTTCTGTACTACACGTCTAGATTTTGTAGGAGTGGTTAATAAATGGTAACCTATTACCCGACAGCGGAACCGAAAAGGTGGGTCCCAATTCCAAATCAAATTCAAAATATTTCTATAATATATTTAATTTCAATAGCACGTCCTGGCTGGGCAGGTAAATTTCCCGAAACACCCCAATGACAAGGAAAACGGCGGAGGGTTTTCTTGTAAAAGCGGGATATAACAACTCTGATTCTGAAGTTTCGTAAAGTCCTAAGATCTCACGCATTATTAATTAGGAGAATTCGCATCGAATAATTTAATTTATATCTCCTGAATTAAACAATAGAATTTATCATATATATACAATATATATATGTGTGTGTGGTGTGTGAGTGTGACAGTGACAGTGTGAGGACATTTCTAAGAAAAGGAAAGGAAAATCCAACACACACAAACTGAAACTCATCTACTTTCCAAGAATCGTCACTTCTGCGCGACGAATCTCGCCATTAGTGTTCACTCTGTACTCTCTAGAGGTCTGACGCGCTTTGGCTGAATTCATTTTCCTCCATTGTTGTTTATGAGGCGCCATTGTTATTGATACATAAATCTCAAGGTTTCTTTGTTCTTCTTGCTTTGGTTTGGTCTTTTTGCTTTTTTGCTCTTGTAGAGTGAGAAGCAAAAAGGAAGAGGAGAGAGGATCAGTCTGGAAGACGGTTTGGATTTTATTGGAGGGAAAAGGAAGGAGCGATGGCTGGAGGTGGGGAAGGAGAAGGTGTGACGTTGGAGTATACTCCAACCTGGGTGGTCGCCGTCGTGTGTACCGTCATCGTCGGGATCTCTCTCGCTGTAGAGCGCATGATTCACTATGCCGGAAAGGTTTTTCTCCATTTCGGACAAACTTGATCGTATTGATTGTCTGTCTATGAAATCTGTGCCGGAGTTTTGGATTTATTTTTTCTTACTTCTTTTCGAGTTTATGTAGAGAAAAGAAATATGGAATTGGTGGCTTTTGCAATTTTGAACTTTATGGAACTTCCCTTTCTATTAGAAGGAACTGATACATATGGCTGGTTGAATTGTTCCTGCTTCTAAATATTCTTGTTGGCGGAATATGTGCAGTATCTGAAGAAGAAGAATCAAAAGCCACTCTATGAAGCTTTACAGAAAGTTAAAGAAGGTATATTTCTTCTGTTAATGTCAGCGTGAAACCCTACATACCTCGTGAACTTCAATTCTTTTACTCGACGATTTGAACAAGAGAATTTTTTTTCTGTTTTGGGTGAAGTTTGATTTGATCTGTGATCTGACTGGGAACCTTGGATTGACGCAGAGTTGATGCTCTTGGGGTTTATTTCACTCCTGCTGACTGTATTTCAAGATCGTATAGTCAAGATTTGCGTGCCTCCTGGTATGATGAAACACCTTCTACCATGTGCATTGCCCTCCGAGGCATCTTCCAGTGGAGAGGAATCTCATGCTGCTCCTGGAGTGAGTGGTCATGTCCGGCGCTTGCTCGCTGAGGAAGCTGCTGCTATTGGATACTGTGCTGCTAAGGTAATCCAACAAAAGCCTTTTCTTACTCTGGTTTTATAAGAAATGTGAATCCGATGCTATAGTGACCAAATGTTCTGCTTTTGATGGGGTACAGAGCAGTGTAGTGCTTTATTTTGAATTTAGTTGCAGCATTGCTGGGAAGCATGCCATCTCTGTACCTCTTCCTGTTAAAAGAGCTATGATTTGAACTTGTTGGATGTTTTAACGATTATGTAATTTGCATGGATCGAATATTTATTTTATTGCTTTCGATATAGCATCTTTGCTTGATGTTTTAAGATTGATGTGCTTTTGAAGGAAGGAGTTCATTGTAATGCTGAATTGTTGTTATATGCACTTCAGTATCAGTAACATCTAAAATTGGTTTAAGTTGTAAAACTCCAAATCGATCCATTCATTTGTCTTCAGTATGCTCTTATTCAGTGTTAAAATGATTGAAATCTATGATTGATGGTCTTATTTCTCCCTCCATTTCTTGCAGCATAAGGTCCCAATGTTATCGCTTGAAGCATTGCATCATCTGCACATCTTTATATTTGTTCTTGCAATTGTCCATGTGACATTTTCTGTTCTGACTATTGTATTTGGAGGGGCGAAGGTGAGTGGCTTACTAGCTTTAATTCTTAATCACGATGTCCTGTGTAACCTTTATGTTATTTACACTTACCCTAGGGTCTGGTTACTATGGATTTTATGTTAGATACGGCAATGGAAGCAGTGGGAAGATGCTATTGCAAAAGATAATTATGATACACAGCATGGTACATGTCCACTGCTCTTGAGTATTCACTTTAACTACAGGCTGTTAGATTGAAATAGTTATGCTCATAAATTGCTGCTTGTATTATCACTGTCTATAGCTTGAATGATGTTTTATTGTAGAAAAAGATTGTAGTTTGAGCATCCCAGTTGAGAATGAACAGATTAGATTTACAGTGCATGTTCATAATTTGTACTTGACTGCATGTAATGACAATATCCCAAACTGTTGTCCTTCAGAAGTGGAGCCAATATGTATCTCTTGTATTATGTTAATCTTGAATTCTAACATTACAGCTCTTAAAACGAAGGTCACTCATGTTCATCAACATGAGTTCATCAAGAAGCGGTTTTTGGGCTTGGGTAAACATTCTGTCATCTTGGGTTGGTTGGTAAGTGCTACTTTTGTAATTAAGAAATGTCGATTGTTGTGGATGAGAAGACTCTTTTCATGATGAAAACTAACTCCTCAATTGTTGCCGTTCTTAATTTCTTATTTGATATATTTTCAGCATTCATTTTCTAAGCAATTTTATGGATCCGTTACTAAATCAGATTACGCAGCTCTCCGACTAGGATTCATAATGGTATGTTGAAGATGTTCATAGTTGCTGTCTTACCTCAGACTTTTGCAGTTTTTCTTTTTTGTTGGTATATAGATGAAATAAGGATTGTTCTTTCAAACAGACTCATTGTCGAGGAAATCCAAAGTTTAATTTTCATAAGTACATGATACGAGCTCTGGAAGCCGACTTCAAGAAAGTGGTTGGCATAAGGTAATAGATTAATGAGGGACCTTACTTCCAAATTTAAGTGCGTCTACCTTCGAGTTTTGCCTTTGGGCTATGACTTTGCTGTGTTAAAGTCCTAACATATATGCATATATTGATTGCAGTTGGTATTTATGGGTTTTTGTCATGATCTTCTTACTGTTGAACATCAATGGTACGCCTCCAATTACCTTGATGTTCTTAGCTGCTTCGCAAGATATCTTGTCGTTCCCTTGGAATATGTTCCATGTTTTAGACATGCATCTTGTTATCTTCCAACTCCTGCATGATACTCTGCAGGAGCAAATGCTACTTAGGAAAGCTGAATAAAAACATCTGCAGTTTTTTCTGCTTGTTGATACATTTCAATTTTCACTCTAAAAGTAAAATTAGATGTAATGTCTAAGTAATACCTTCCACACACCGTCATATACAGCCACTTGGCCATAGATCACCGCTTGATTCAGCTTCCGGTTAACATAAATATGATTTTTCTGAAGTGCAGGTTGGCATACTTACTTCTGGATCGCATTTATTCCTTTCATTGTGGGTAACCCTATTTGCAAGTTATACCTATTAAGGTTGTAATTTTATTTGTTCATCTTTTTTAGCTCATGTACGATGATTACTATCCGTTTTGTAGCTTCTGCTTTCTGTTGGCACCAAGCTGGAGCATGTAATTAGCCAGTTAGCCCATGAGGTTGCTGAGAAGCATATTGCCATTGAAGGTGAACTGGTCGTGCAGCCTTCTGATGAGCACTTTTGGTTTCATCGACCCCACATTGTTCTCTTCTTGATTCACTTTATCCTCTTCCAAAATGCTTTTGAGATCGCATTTTTCTTCTGGATCTTGGTGAGTTTATCAATGTTCTTCATATCATCGTTGAAAGGGTTTTACTCCTTTATTTGTCCCAACACTGTTTTGTTTTTCTTAGGTACAATATGGTATGGACTCCTGTATAATGGGACAAGTGCGATACATTATCCCAAGGCTCATAATAGGGTAAATTTCCTCTCTTCACGCTGGAAGTTTCTTACTTTGGCTGAAACTTGATGGACATTATGTTCTAGGAGAATGTGTTATGGAGAAGTATTTTTTCAGACAAATCTGCTTCTCATTCAATAGAATTCCTTGAGCAACCCGAGTTCTTTATCATCTTGTCTGCTTTCCATAAACTTTGAAGTACCAATCTGATGGTTCCTCCATCTTTCAGTGTAATCATACAGGTACTCTGCAGCTATAGCACATTACCACTCTATGCTCTAGTTACACAGGTAACTCACATTCTGCATTTCCTTCACAAACCTTCATTTTTTCTCTTCACAACGTACTCAGTATATTCTCAATTAAGTTGGGGTCTGCGGGGTCAGATTTATGCGGTTTTATCCTTGTAATTATACAAAGATGTCGTTTTCGTTGCAACCCAATATGCATTGCGTCATTGATGTATTGAATTCCAGTAACTTCACTAAATAGAAGCACTAAAATTTACTAGAGTCATTTTGCTATAGTTCATTATTAGTACAAAGCGAAAAGAATTGTCAATAATGACTCTTCCAGCTTCATTTGCAATGTACAGTTCATTTTTTCTCTTGAAAACTCATTTCTGATACTTACCGTGACTATTGCTTCGTTTTGGGAACGAAGATGGGAACCCACTTCAAGAAATCCATATTTGATGAGCATGTGCAAGTTGGCCTCGTTGGTTGGGCTCAGAATGCCAAGAGGAAGAAAGGGCTGGCTGCTGTTGTAGCCGGTGGTTCCAACCAAGGTGGCTCAACCGAGGGTTCTGTAGGAATTCAGATGGCCGGCCTGGCACGAAGGGAAGGTACAACATCACCAAGGGATGTTCAACCCCTCAATCCTAATAACCCAAAAAGTTAAAAGATGTGCTCCAAAAGGCATCCTAAACTCCGGAAGTCTCGGGCAGATGAGATCATTATATCAAGTGATTCAAGCTGTGTTAGTTGGTATGGCTGGCCGGAGTTGCAAGATTAAGAATGGATTTGTTAGTATCTCTAATTTTTGTTTGGAAGAGGATGAAACCTTTAATATTCTGTGTACAGAATTGTTACATTTGCTGTCAAGATGTAAATTTGTTTTTCTTATCCAAAATAAAGATGTAAATTTGTTAGAAGTTTAACAAATAGGTGCATAAAAAGGTGCAAACCTTTTTTTTTTTTTGGTTCAACCATAAAAAGGTGCAAACATGATCGACATTAGACAGTATGACACGGATCAGATTACAAACATAGTTGACCATATTCTGAGAACGCACCATCCATATAGAATCTTTTACAGATTCTTAGTTGCACAAAAAGTTGCATAAGCAATGAATTCTGGTTATACAGTTTGAAGGACACCAAATACATCAAACAAAAGTTTACTGTCATGAGATTTTTGCAACTATTAGGGGTTCGAATAAGGGTTTGCAGATACCATTGCCTGTCGGAGCTCAGTCAAGAAATCTTGCAGGCCACTAGAAGCCCGACCAGCATGTTGAATCATCTGAAAGTAAAAAGAAAAAAATGCAATATGATATGGGAAAAAGTGGGAAGAAATGTAATAGAGCAAATGGAGCTGAAAGAGTCATAATTGACAATTCTTTTAGCTTTGTGCTAATAATGGACTAGAGCAAAATGACTATTAAATTCTAGTGATTCTATTTACTGAAAATGCTGAAACTCAATATATCAAATGGCGCAATGCATATTGGGTCGCAACGAAAATGGCCTCTTGTATAATTACAAGGATAAGGCCACATACATCTGATCCCCAGACCCCAACTTAATTGCGAATATACTAGGTACGTTGTGTTGTGTTGTTGTAGGGAAGAAATGTTAATACTTTCAGGTTTCCTGGGAGTTTTATGCGAGTGCTAGGTTAATGGCAACACAAATCCCTCATACCATATGTGGAAGAATCGCATGACTCCAGGATGATGGAGTACTCCTTTTGTAGACGACCGGCCTTTCTGATGAAGACAAGAGATAAACTTAAGAAAGACAATTTCAAATAGCTAAGACAGATGAAAAACTTAACCAAGCATCAGAAGCCTCATCATATCGCATAATCTAAATAAATGAAGTAGCAACCAGATTCAGAGTACACTGCTCCATCCATACTCACCAGCGGAATCTTCTGGCAAACTGTTATATGCATTCATTGCGGCAGTCCAACCTGCAAGAAAGAGAAAAGGAGAATTCATGAGGAAAGTAAAAGGAAATAGTTAGCCCATAACAACCATTTCTACTTTCTAGACACAATGAAAGAAACAAAGAAAAGCATATTTATCAAAGATCAACGATATAGAGCTAGATAGAAAAAGTTAAGGAAAATGAGTATATACGATTGCTCAAAAGCTCAGAGGCTCCACTGTTACAGCATCCATGCAAAGGTATTAATTTCACAGGAATACTTTCAACCAATCCATAGTTGCCAGTAGTATCTCCAGAATATTGCATGGGGCCACTTTTGGTCCCGCCAATCAAGTTTCTGCCACCATCATTTCCTCTGTTGGAGTGTTCAAGTCCATCTGTAAGTAAATGCACCCAAATACCAAATCTTGATTCAAGTTTATGTTCCAAGAAGTACCCCACCTAACGAGCTAGTATATGGAGAAGCTAAATGGCCAAAATTTGACAGCCCAATGTAAACATCCGTCAGAAAGCAGAGCATGAAATTGAAATATGGACATCAGTTTGAAACAAGCAATATTAAGTAAACATCAGAAGTGCATATCAGTCCAATTAATGCAACCAAACTTTGATAAACTACAAGCTTGCGATCAAACTAAATCAGATCATGTCTTTGTTTGGAATTTTGAGAGAAGAAAGTATGATTACTAACTGCAACATAAACAAAAAAAGACGAATTCACGCATTCAACAAATATACCTCCTGAGGATTTGCGCCTAGCATGCGACCAATTATTCCTGGACGAAATCAATCACTGGTTTGTCTTATTCCCGATTTTCGGAAACTAAACAAGCTAAACAAAAATAGATCCAATCAGGGAAAAAGTAACTGAACAATCATGCAATTATTCATACCGTTGATTGGGAGGAGTATAGCGCTTCACATGAGCGACTCCGGCGGCCGCCGAGTTCGTGGCATTGCTCTCCAGCATAATGAGTTTAAATCCTGTTCGTCAGCACCAGCAACAATTGCACTCTGAATTACAACCGAAAAACAACTTTTTCCAGAGAGATTTCAATTTCTGACGAGCATAACCGAAGTCGATTGATTCACCCACTCATCCCTGCTTTTCGTCGCCGGCTTGCGAGGAAAAAGCGGAGAGAGATGAGGGTTCCGACTTCCGAGATTTTAATTTGTTTTTATTTAAATAAAATAATAGAATATTATAACCTTCGACCAACTGGTCACTTTTACCCCTGAGAATATTATTTAGAGTAGAATATAAATACATTTTACCCGAAAAAAATTTAAAATTTATTATGAAATAAATGCCAAAACGACTTTATCAACGAAGGGAAATATAACATTTTTTTTGATAATTAATTATGTATTAAAAAATGTCAGTACAGCAAAAAGGCAATAATTCACCCTCAATTTGAAGGTTAAAACATTCCTATGAAAAATACAGGTTACGGGAAAAAGTTACCAACACATAGTCGAGGATGTCGTAGTCAATCTGCTATTATTACCACCTTTGAAAGCCTTTCAAATGCAATGAACTAATTCTATGTCTGGACTTTGATCTCCTCGACTATTTTCTCGTGCTCGAATGTCTCTTCACGAAAACGAATCGCATTCCTTTCATTTCATAAATTCCACGTAGTATAATGTCACACTAACTTCCATAACTCCCGACCATACCTGAACGTCATATCAATGTGGGCGATAAAATGTGATTGTGGGTCCGCATGACCACATACATAAAATCCATCCATTAATTTTAAATAATATTAAATAGTGTTAAATGTCCAATGAAATAATGCGAAATAATGTATATTTTGAAAAACTTGTACGAAAATGTGATATGATGGATAATTATATATATATATATTTGAGAAAAAAGAACGATAGAAAAGAGAAGAAATAAAAGATTTTTTTCATATTCTATAAAAATTTATTTGCTCGTATAATATTTTTTATTTTATTTATATAGTTTATTAATTAATTGCGTTGGTCTTGTCTTTGTCCTCGAAGGCGGGTCGGGTTAAAACCGGGATCGGGTTTCTTGAGTTAGGGGTTTTGCAGTTCAGGGAAAAGGGTTTTCGACATCTCTGTATTGCTGTAAGAGTAGCCGCTATCCCTCTCGAGGAAGAAGAAGCAGGATCCTTCACTCTTCTTCTACTTCTTGTAAATTAGATTGTGGGTTCTTACAGACCTGTAAAATGGCGACCCTTGTTCCACCGTCGCCTGCCACGGCCACAAATCCACCGGCGTCCGCCGCGAAACCGTCCGCCGCCGAGCAGAAAGTGGATTACCTAAATCTCCCGTGCCCCATTCCCTATGAAGAAATTCACCGCGAAGCTATGAGTTAGTGATTTTCTTATATTTTTGTAACCTTTTCTGGTGCAACTTTCCCCACCGTGATTGCTTCGCCAATGCGATCTCCGGTTTATAGTATAGATCTCTGTAGGATTTATCAATGTAGAAACCTCTACGCCAGAAAACGTCCAATTTGGCGGTTTGGTGTATCAGCTGATTTTCTAAACTGAGTATAGATAGGGTTTAAGAAGTTCACACTTCCTCCTTTTTTCATCAAGAATTGGATAACGCTGTTCATAGAAGTTTTGAACTTGCTTTGGGAATATAATGAGTTCTCAGTTTTACAAGCTTTCGTCTTGGTAATAACGTGGGCACAGCCGCACAGGCTTGATATCATCATACTATAATGATCAATTAGTATGTCTCTCACTTTTGACCTTCTGCTGATTGTTAAATTTGTTGGCTGTTTTCGACTCAAATTTCTGGATTGGGTTATTTTCTCAAAAGATATTCCATAGAATTCATGATACGTTTTTACAATTTAGCCCACAGCCTTGAGCAATACAGTATAGTTCAGAGCTTGCAATGCATAATTGCAATGTAGCACCAAGTTCCGTTGTTACAGGATGTCAATCTTGAGTCATTAGCTATTCACATTCCAAGAGCTTGTAAAAGGGATTCGTTGACCAACTTTGCAGCTTTATATTGTATATCTAGTTTGGTATGTCTGAAAAAAGTAGTGATAAATTCTACTAGGATTGATGTTATATGCTTGAATAATCTTTTTTATTTATCATTGGCAGTGTCATTGAAGCCTGAACTTTTTGAGGGAATGCGTTTTGATTTCACGAAAGGACTAAATCAGAGATTTTCTCTCAGTCATAGGTGGCTTCATGGTTTCTTTACCATATTCATCTATTCTTTTCTTTTTACATATCTTTTGGGTTATTTGCATTCCCCCCTTTTTCTCTTGCATAAGCTCTAATTGTTTTTCTCTTTTAAATATTGTTAGTGTTGTGATGGGGCCCACGGAAGTTCCTTCTCAGTCACCCGAAACTATTAAAATTCCAACTGCTCACTATGAATTTGGTGCCAACTTCATAGACCCCCATGTAAGCAGCAGTTTAAGAAATCCATTTGTAGTTATTATCGTATACTTGATTTGACTTGGAAGCACTGTTTTTTTCTTTGGCAGTTGATTCTTTTTGGCAGAGTTTTGACAGATGGAAGAGTAAATGCGAGGCTGAAGTGTGATTTGTCTGAGAATCTTGCTCTCAAGGGACATGGTCAAGTAAGCATACTCTTTCTATTGGCTTGTTGCAAAAGCTTTCAGGGAGCCATTATGAAAATATTCCCAAACCTAGAATTCAAGCGCCTGTGTTTCTTCTATGTAGCTTACGAATGAGCCACATATGTCGCAAGGAATTTTCAATTTTGATTATAAGGTAATCTCTTGTTCTGAGATATGCATGCTATTTTGTATGCGGATGGGCCATCGGTCGCCTATTTTGTCGCCAATGCTATTGAGCAACATCATTAGCACCGATGCTTGTTTCATATTGGTTTCACTTAAGCTGGAACTAATGGCCTTATCTTTGTACCATTCACAGGGTAGTGACTATAGGACCCAGCTTCAACTGGGGAGTGGATCCTTATTTGGTGCAAATTACATCCAGGTAAATTATCTTATATTTAAATGAAGAATATCTAATTTAAAGAATAGGTGTGTAACCCATAAAATTTTCATATGCCAAACTATCGATCCAATTTTTGGACAAGATATTATATATTGTTTTTGGGTTTGGACATTCATATTGCTGACATAGTCTTGAATGGTTGGCCGAGATATGCTCAGATTTTTCTGTAGGGTAGACTACTCAGGAGGTGGCATCACTGCCAAGAGCATAACATTATAGAGTTAGACTTTCAACGTGTAGAATTTTTGGAAATTATTCACCTGTTCTTTGTTGTTTCTTCTTCCTGTTGTTTTCCTCTGTCCTCATTCTAGTTTTATCTTTGCACACAAGCTAACACCCTTGGTTTAATCATTAACACTTGTCTTAAAAGTCTATTTCTGAATCCTGTATCAACATGCAGTACAAATCTTTTAGCAATTTTATCTCGATACTGGGCACAGTTTCGTGTTGTAATTGTTCTGAGCATAATCCTTGCAGAGTTTGACTCCTCACTTATCCCTGGGTGGTGAACTATTCTGGTCTGGTCAACATCGGAAATCTGGCATTGGCTATGCTGCACGTTACAATACAGACAAAATGGTACTCTCTCTCACAAAAAAATCACACACACCTGCACATGCACGTAGTCTTTGTTGGTGGTATCCATTGTATGGTTTGATGTATTATATGGTCTGTATGGACAAGTTTATGACTGTTTTAATTTTCTTTCCTTTTCTCTAATGCTTTATCTTTGGGTCAAGCGAGATATGGAGTTTTCTCCAAGCTTTTTTGGTGGTGCATTAAATAATTTATATCAGGAAATCTAATGAACAATATATAATTACTGTTTCTGCTCCCCGTGCAGGTTGCAACAGGCCAAGTTGCAAGCACTGGTATCGTTGCTCTAAGCTATGTTCAGAAAGTATCTGAGAAGGTTGGCTACTATATTAGTTCATGGTTCATATTGAAATTATAAGTAAAATTAGGGCCTTATTGCCTTCTTCTGTCAATTATGAGTTGTCCTCTAATGTTTAGGTTTCTCTAGCATCTGACTTCATGTACAACTATATGTCAAGAGAAGCTACAGCTAGCGTTGGATATGATTATATCCTCCGGCAGGTAATTTCTGTTGATCAATTCTGAAGTTTTCCTTTTGACTGCCTGGTTTCGTGAAATTTAGAGCTTAAGAGTTCAGGATTCTTCGAACAATATTTAACGATGATGGATTTCTTAATTTCAGACAAAGGTGAGGGGAAAAAGGCCCCTATAACCTTCTAGCTGTCGTAATCCACCTTTTCAACTCTGGCTATTAAAGTATCATCTTTCTCTGTCCCTAAATTCCAATTGAGCCATCTTAGGACCATTTAGCTGTCCAAGACACCAAACTAATAAGTCTGCTGTCCAAGTAATTGAACTATTTATTTCTTCATCTAGCTCGTTTCAATGTTTTTGCTGATAGTAAGATTATCACGAGCCAGTTGAATGCCACATCCAGTTTCACTATCATGCTTTCAGAAACGTCAAACAATAGTTTTAGTTATTCGCCTTCTTGGGGCCTGAAAACTCACATATGAAATGTTGAATACTTGTGGGTATGTTGGACCATTGTTTGCAACTCTTCTGGTCTCTTATTGCAGTGCCGCTTGAGAGGGAAGATTGATACTAATGGAGTAGCTGCTGCTTTCCTGGAAGAACGGTTTAATCTAGGTCTTAACTTCATTCTTTCTGCTGAGGTGAGTGCTCGTTGGTTACACTATTCCTCTTTATTCTTCCATTCCAATACCTACAAATTTTTTATGCTCTTCCTCAATCATGTCTTGCAGATAGACCACCGGAAGAAAGATTACAAGTTTGGATTCGGATTGACAGTTGGAGAATAGAATCAAAACAACATTCCTTCCATGTTTCCCTTTGAGCTAATTGTTTGTTGCCAGCAAGAGGATGTTTTGGGGTATTCTTCTCCCCATTAGTTAAGAAGCAATGAATCAGTTTCTGTACTCTTTTTTGTTCTTGCAGTGACATTAACTTTCACGGCCACAACAAGTGCTGCGGCATGATTGATTATAAGCGATATTGAGTTGATTTTGCACGAGACTGTAGGTTCATTGACACCGTGACAGTTACTCGGGTCATAAAAGGGATATTTGTGTATTTATTTATTTATTGGATGAAAAAATCTACGCAAAATTGAATTTCAAATTATTAAATTTAGTTGTTTGATTTATATAATTATTTTTTTTAATTTTATTTTTGGAAAAAATCATCTAATTTGTATGCATATTTGTTAAGTAAGCATTTGAATAAATGAAATTGTTAACTTTAAACTTTGTTGGATTCTGAACTTTAAACTTAATGTTTCTAAATAAATTTATTTTCAATTCTAAATTTTTTTGAGAACATCAAAAAAATTTAGCCCCCATAAAAAATATTTTTGGATGTGCACTCATCCATCTTGTACAATTTTTCAACTAAATTTTTTATACCAATTGTTGCATTAGTGGAGGCATTTTTTTTAGTACACAGTTGCCAAATTGTTCAATAAGGCCATGTTTGGGATTTGAACATACCAAAACAACACTTTCGAAGTCAAAAAGTTCGCTTTTCTAGATTATTTTTCTCATTCTCAATTTGTTTAGATTATTTCTAAAATATTATTTTTAAACTCCACTTCTCCTTCTCTTTTCTTTCCGGTCAAAACGCTTTTTTTTTTCAGAAATATGTAGGAGGCTACTTTTTTTTCTTCTATTTCTAATAATTTCGTAAATAAATTAAAGTTATCTTACCAAATTTAATTACAAATACTATTTAATCAACTTATAAAATTTGATTGCAAACACTATTTCAATACAAATTTAACTTTTTTTTATAATTTCACTAAACACTCCAAAAAAAATACAAAATTAAAAAATAAAATACAAATAAAATGAGAAAATCAGTATAAAATATGTACTTTAGTATCTTGGTCCCACTTCCCAACCTAAATTGCCGTACGCTTTATCCCTTCTATGCAACTGGAAAAAAAAATTCGTTTCACTTATGTCTGAACTGAGCCTTTTTTTTCTTCTTCTTAAATAATAACTATATTACCTACCCAAAAAAATAAAAATAACTATATTCGAAAGAACAAATTCTTCCACCTCCCTCAGACACGAATATAGAGATCAGTGCTTTTTCTATTGGCGGATAAAGATAGTCTGACAAGTGGCTCCCAAGCAGATGCCAGTTTCATAGTGGTGATCGGCATGATCCATAATAATAAAGGAGCATTATTGATTTGTGGGGTAGCGGAGATAGATTAGGAGCTGCTGACAGTGTGAAACTGTGAATACTTTGTTTTCTCTTGGGATATTTACACTCCATTCTACGCTGCTCCGGAAGTGAAACTTTACTCCTCGAAACATCTGCCAAGGTAATCGGCTAATTCAATGATCTTCAAGATACTTCGTGTTATGGGGGTGATGGGGTGGGGCTATGATGTATGAATGGGTGAAGGGTTGCTGATAAATCTATCTTTGGATGCTAAAAAATGCAGTCTTGATCTGGGTTTTAATCATTATCGTATTTTTATGTATTCTACAATTTTTTTTTTCCCGTAGTTAGTTTGTACGAAGGTATTGTAAAATGGATAATCAGAAATGGTTCACTGATTCTGCGGGACTAATTTGATGATTATGTTCTGTAGACGTATAAACATTCTCTGAAACTCCTGTGAGATATTCATAAATAAAGCATAGACTGGGCAACTTTCTGTCTCCAGTTTTGTAAGGTTGTGGCGGTGAGATATACACTCTTCTACTGGATGCATTATGAACAATAGATCTCATCTTTTTTCTTGAACTGAGGGTAGATTCTTTGATTTTCACAGTATAATTCACCAGCGAACTGTATATTGTTGCTACTCTGGGATAAAACACCTGCTAACTGAATCAAAATTAGATATTTTCTTGAACTAAGGTGAAATGTTGTTTTTGCTCAAAGCACAATGCAAGGAGGAATTCAGGCGATATTCTCAAATGGGAGTGTGCTGAAGCATGCTGTTCTACGCCATATTCGCTTTGCCACTCCGGCCATGACGCCTCTCATGTTGATTCGCCATCAATCGACTTCACCTGCTCGTATGGAAGAGCATGGTTTTGAGAGCACCAAAATTTCTGATGTTCTATC
>JAOWBN010056117.1:0-21013 GCA_028565015.1 Pinguicula moranensis
TTGTTATGTATGCTTAACACACACTTATGTTTACGCTTTCACACGAATTATGCATCATGACACGTAGTATAGCTTTCCGAGATCTTACACAAGTTTCAAGCGAGGCTATGGAACTAACTGGACCACCAGTTAGAGTGTAAGGGAGAGTAGTTCAAGAACCTGAGAGGTATCTAGGATGATATGAGATATTACTCATTGGTGATGTCGATCCCATGATTAATAATGAAGCATTGTCATGGGAAGAATCCAAGGAATGGATTAAAGCCAAGCAATCCGAATCACAATCCATAGAAGACAACCATGTGTGGGACCTAGTTGACTTTCTTGTTGGGGTAAAACCTGTCAAAAACAAATGGGTCTTCAAAAGGAAGACCGATATGGATGGCAGCCTAACTGTATACAAGGCCATCTAGTGGCTAAGGGGTTTACTAAAATCAAATGGATCAGTTATGAGAATACATTTGCACCAGTGGCTAAGTTTCAGTCTATTCGGATCCTTTTAGCTATTCTTGCATTTCATAATTATGGTCAAAATTACATTATTGAACAGGGTTCTCGAAGAGGATGTGTACATGGCATAGCCTGATGGTTTTGTTAATCCTAAAAGAGCTGAAAAGGTATGCAAGCTTAATAGGTTTATTTATGGACTAAAGCAAGTATCTCGGCCTTGGAACAAGAGGTTTGATGACGAGGTCAACAATATGTGATTCATTAGAAACCCAAAAGAACCTTGTCTATACAAGAATTTGAGTGGGAGCTCAATAGTATTTTTGGTGTTATATGTCAATGATATACTGCTGATTGGAAATGATATTCCTATGCTTGAACATGTCAAAGTCTCATTGAGTAATGTGTTCTCAATGAGAGACTTGGGCGAGGCTACATATATTTTGTGTTTCCGGATCTATCGAGATAGATCAAAGAGACTCATTGGCTTGAGTCAGAGTACATACACAGGAAAAGGAGTTGGAAAAATTCAAGATACAGGGTTCCAATAGAGGTTTCCTACCTATGTCACATGGCATGTCTCTCAGTACGTCTTAGTGTTTTACGAAATGTGAGCAGAGAGAGAAGATGAGCATAATACCCTACACATTGGCGGTTGGGTCAATGAAGTATGTCCTGTTATGTACACGCCCTGATGTGTCTTATGCTTTGAGCATAACATGCAGGCATCAACAGTATCCCAAGGAGGACCATTGAACAACGGCTAAGAACTTGAGAAGAACTAATGATTTGATTTTGGTACAGATATGTCTTGATTGGAACCCTGCTGCTCCAAAGCACTATGGCGACAATCTGCATCACATCCCTTAGGAAAATTAGTAATGCAGAAACTGATGCACGTTGGTTTGATATGAATCCTTGCCGAACTCGTGGCAAAACCCTGTACCATTTCAAGAATCAAAAACAAGATCTAAAAAAGGACAAATTTGTTGTGTTTTCGCTTGAAGACAACTTGTGTTAACCAACGAGAAGTCATGATTTATGAAACCGAGAATGCTACCATATAATCCCCTAAAAGCAACTTGTGCTAACCAAGAATCAAGGATAAGTTCTTTGAAAATGACGCTACATGACTCGAATAGAAAAGATAAGTCAAAAATGGGTTAAAACCATAAGAGAATGCAATATCACAATACATAAAATGTAAAATTTCATAAAACTAGTTGATTGTCTTACATGAGGCGTTCATCCTCATTTATATAGGAGTAGAGCATGGATTCTAAGTGTCCTAATAATCTCAAAAACGTTTCCTACTTGATAGGAACAAACCTAGTTTAGATAAGAACAAACCTAGTTTAGATAATAAAAACTTAGTTTAGATAAGAACAAATAAAGCAATAACCTTATCTAATTATTTGGATAAGGAAATAGTGTATTTGGATAAGGAATGAATCCTTTCGGATAAGTTTTTGGGAGAAACTTCATTATCCATTAAATCCTTGGACTTGGTCTTGTTTCCACTTGTCCTCGGACTCCACAAGCCCCTAAAAAACGTGCACTATTTATTTGAGCTTACTTCTTGGCGATGACTTGGTTCATTGTAATGAACCGGACCATATCAGGTGGGCCATGGGGCCCACTAACTAAAAATGGTCGTGGTATCCTCTAGGCTAACCTTCTTGGGTCATCAGGTTCAGACTCCTTGGTGGATTATGACTCCTTATTGAAATGGGATTTTTTGTCAAGCTAGAACTCCTTGTTGAAATAGGACTCCTTCCGGGGTTAGGACTCCTTCTAGGATTAGGACTCCTTGTTGGAATAGGATTCATTATCGACTTATAACTCCTTGTTGAACTAGGACTCCCTCCAGGGTTAAGAGTCCTACGGGGATTAGGACTCTTTTGAATTAGACATGCTACACTCCAAATGCGTCTTGGGCCTCTAATACCTCGAACATCTTCATCAGCCACACTCAAAGATCTGAATATCTTGTTGCTCGTATATAGGTTCACTTCATACTCCCTCTCTTGAAAAGGATTTGTCCTCAAATCCTGTCCTACATTAAACGGAAGCTTATTAGTACTATTAAACGTCATGTGATCAATATACTTACCTGGTGGGTCAAACTTGTAAAATACGTCTCTCCAGCGTAGGACACTCGAACACACTTTAACGTGATTCCAATGAAATGACATTCCGTCTCCTGTTTCAAACAAAATCCTCTTGAATCCAATGTTGGGTTGACAAACAAACTATAGTCTGCCACTTTTAATGATCATTTGCCCCTTCTCATGAAAGAGCTTTGTCTTCCCTTTGCTACCTAAGCTCGCACATACTCCACAAAATAAAGAAGTTAACTCTACTTGCAACAATGTCATAAATCCAAAAGTAAATTCAGTTAATGGCAATTTAGTTGTAATAGGTAGCACACAAGTAGTAGAAAATAATGAAACAATTCCAATATTTTTCCATGAAGTATCCCCAAAAATAATCCAAACAATGTCCATGCTTCCAGGCAATAATCCATGGTATGTCAAGCAATTCAAACTCATTAAAGAACATTTCGAACATGCGTGATTTACTCATGAATACTAAGTGATATATAATGCAATGATCATGCAAGACATCTATAATCATTCTAATCACAACACCATCATAACTTTTTCTCGCATGCCATGGCCGTATAAGTTCACACAAATCATGAAATTGAACTCCATAATGTTTATCACATGTCCATGCACCAATCTTAACACCAAAATCAGATTCCAAGGGATGTTCAACGACATGTTCATGCTCAATACCTAACATTGTGACAAACTCAACATGTTCGATCAAGCACTCACCATGTACTTCAAGCAACAATAATGTATTATGACGGAATTCATCACATGCAACTATATAATCAATTTTAAGATTGTAGGAATCTAATTTTTTTGATGTAATAATAGCTAACAAATGTAGTATCAATCATGAAAAATGGTTCAGACTTTGAAAGTTTTGGCAGATATAATTGTTTCCCATGAAACTGAAATCCATTATGACTCTTAAATATCATTCTTTTGCATGCACCAAACAACTCTCTAAAATCTGAATTTTGAGCAAACAATTCCTTTTTGTCTTCAAAACCAAGTGATATCAATTGCACAAACAAATTCATAAGCAAACTCAATGTAGAAACTTGTAAGACATAGATATGTTCAATGCATGTTCCCTATCTAGAAGCTTATCAAACGATATACGTGCATCTCCAAAATCAAATTCCTAAGCATAATAATTGTAGGTGTACTTAAAATCAGGTGACTGTGTATCTATGGAGGAAAATAGCTCATGCAATAACTTATGGGGTATGTATGAGAAGTCATGGGGCCTATAGTAATCACAAAACACAATATTTCCACATGCATCTAATACATTACCAAAATTAAAACCTTGAGCATAGCAATCTTGAAAGAATTCATAATCAAGTAATGTGGTATCTAAGAAGGAACATGAATAATACCTTAGGGACAATGGACCATTCACCTTAAATTCCTTACCTAGATCTGCACACGGTTTCATGCATTCACGCACATGCCTCTGATCAAACGATCCCTCTTCTTGCATCTGAAGTGCTTTGATTACCTTGTGTTAGCTCCTATGCACACCATGGTCTTGATCAAAGTCTCCAACCACGAACTGAATAGGCTCATTCTCTTGGATTGACACTAAGCTGCAAGGCTTCTCAGATTGTTGCACAAAAGAAACAATTATGCTCGGTGGGGTACCGACGAGTTTGTTAGTTGATAACAAAGCCTCTTTGTATGTATACACAATCATACGCCTAAAAGGAACCAAAAATATTTCATCCTCACTCTTTTGGGCCATAAGTATTTCACTATTTCTCTTATTCGATTTTTTCTCACTTTTTTCACACAACTCACTTTTTTCACATGATGTTTCTCTAAAGGCCTCTTTTTTTCTCATATTTTTATGAGTCCCAGTCTCTCTTTCTTTTTCTCTCACCTTTTCAATCTCTCATTCTTTTTCTCTCATCTTTCAATCTTTCTTTCTTTTTCTCTCATATTTTCAATCTCTTTTTCTTTTTATCTCATCATCTCAATCTCTTTCTTTATCTTGACTTTCACTAACTATTACAATTTTAGAATTGATGTTTTACACATTGAGATCGTGCTCAACTTTTACAAGTTGCACATATTTTAACTAAATATTAAAAGCACTCTCAAGAGGTGGTACATCCCTCATAAAGGGGTATAACATCAATACTTTTTAGCTCAAGAACGTGTGTTGCATCAATAACTTGCACCTTCTCTTGCTGAATCTCACCAACAACCTCAAATGATGTTACCTTGTTTGATTCTAGTGTTGCACTAATGGTGCTCTTCTTCCTCCTAGGCTTCCTTTGAACGTCCAACTCTATCTCATTATCGTTTGGACATTGAATGAAGGTGTGTCCATATCCTTGGCATGTGGTGTACCTAATGTCACGAGCACAAATTCTAGAAATTGTAGAATTACAAGGAGAAGTGACATTAGTTTTTTCAATCTTCTTTGGAACGTCCATCTTGCACACCTTTCTCCCATAACTTGCTTCCAATTTTAGTACCTCCTCTAGAAGGATTCTATAAGGGTTATTTCTCTAAGTGATCTAGCCACGGTTTTGAAGAACTATCCTTTCAGAAACTGAAAAAGGGCGACGGTCTCGGGTTTGAGTATGAGGAACTCCAACTCGTGCCAAACTCTATAAGACTCCAAAGAAATCAAAACAACTCAACTTTGAATAGATCTCGTGTTGGTTGTATCGATTTTGATGAAGCGTTATTTTAAGGATCTCGAATTTCTTTTCTCAATCTTTTTTTTAAATCGAAAAAAAAAATTGGAACGATTGTTTTTTTTTGAATAACCAGCAAGGTTACAACTCGAAATTGAAGAAAAAAAAATCAAAAATTAGGGATAAACTATCAAACAGTTTTGGGCCTCAATGCTATAATGAGCTAAGCAACCTGAATGTGGATTGATAGGGAAAAAACGTCTTAAACCTCGCTCTGATACCAAATGATATGAATCTTTGCCAACTTTTGGAAAACCCCACCCCAATTCAAGATTAAAAAACAAGATCCCAAAAGGATGAATTTGTTGGGCTTTCGCCTGAAGACAACTTGTGTCAACCAACGAGAAGTCACGATATATGAAACTGAGAATGCCACCAATAATCCGCTGAAAGCAACTTGTGCTAACCAATAATCGAGGATAAGTTCTTTGAAAACAATACCACTTGACTCGAAGAGAAAAGATAAAATGAAGATGGTTTCAAACCAGAAGAGAATACAATCTCACAATACGTAAAAACATAAAACTACATAAAACTTGTTGATTGTCTTACATGGGGCGTTCATCCTCTTTATATAGGAGTAGAGGATGAATTCTAAATTTCCTAATAACCTAAAAAACGTTTCCTACTTGATAGGAACAAACCTAGTTTAAATAGGAACAAACCTAGTTTAAATAGAAACAAACCCAGTTTAGATAAAAACCAATAAAGCAATAACCTTATCTAATTATTTGGATAAGAAAATAGTATATTTGGATAAGGAATGAATTATTTTGGATAAGTTACGGGGAGAAACTTCCTTATCCATTAAATCCTTGGACTTCGTCTTATTTTCACTTGTCCTTGGACTCCACAAGCCATCAAGAAACTTGCACTATTCATTTGGGTTTGCTTCTTGGGCCATGACTTGGTTCATGGTAATGGGCCGGGCCATCTCAGGTGGGCCATGGGGTCTATTAACTAGAAATGGGTCATGGTCTCCTTTAGGCCAAGCTTCTTGAATCATCAAGTCCAAACTCCTTGCTCGTCTAGGACTCCTTGGTGGATTAGGACTCCTTATTGAAATGGGATTCCTTGTCGAGTTAGAATTCCTTGTTGATCTATGACTCCTTCCTGGATTAAGACTCCTTGTTGGAATAGGATTCATTGTCGACTTAGAACTCCTTGTTGAACTAGGACTCCCTCCAGCGTTAAGACTCCTTCGGGGAGTAGGACTCTTTTGCATTAGCCATGCTTCCATGCAAATGTGTCTTGGGCCTCGAATACCTCGGACATCTTCATCAGCCACGCTCAAAGATCTGATCATCTTGTTGCTCGTATATAGGTTCACTTCAGGTTTGGTAGAATATGTCGCCTTCATCGGTAGTATGTGCAGCCCAAGCCGCTCATGAACTGGAAGTGAACTTTGTACAAGTAACCGCTTGCAGACTAAGAGCACAGGAAAGGAATCCTATGCAGGTGCCTTCCCAGCCTTAATAGCTGCTCTCCCAAGGAGTTTAGCCTGTCGAGGGGGAATGAGCCACTTTGCCATCATGGGGATGAACTGGAAAGGTAGAAGAGAAGAACGAAAGAGAGAAGAAACTTGGTTGGGCTCCCCGGGTGCGTGAGGCAGATCGAAGGAGGGGGATGGGGGTAAGTGAAGGTGACCCTACTCGTTGGTGATATCCAAGGCCGGATTCCTCGAACAGACAATAAAGGAGATTTTGGTGCATTGTTCATGCAAATCACAGGGCGGGGGCACTTTTCGTGAGAGAGAAATCTTTTTTTGAGGTTGTGGTATAAAAGGTTCTGAATGTTGGTTTATCTCAAGATTTTTTCTAGATTGACAATATCAACAAAAGTAGAAGAAGCTCCAGCAGCGTACTTGGATAAATTTCTGGAGTTTCGAAGCCAAATTGCTCAAGTAGTGGCAGAAAGAGTGTCTATTCAAGCAGCAACTAGTGTAGCAACCATTGATGAAGCAACTAAAAAGATCATATGTTGAACCAGGCAAAGCTAAATGAATGAATCATGAAGCCAGTTCAATTTTGATTGAAACTTGATGACAAACTTATGATATCTCAAGGGCATGGCATTGGTTGAAAGAACTAGCATGTCTTTTTTGGGGGGTTGGGGGGTAGCACAGAAATGGCATGTTGATGTAGGCTTTTGATAAATGAAAGTCCTTATGTCTAGCACCGAACTATCATGTTGATGTTGACTTTTGATAAATTGATGTTGGCTTTGATAAATTGGTGTTGGCTTTGATAAATTGATGTTGGCTTATATTTAGCATCAAAATGCCACGTATTATACATAATTCTTTAAGGTACACACCTTTGATGATTCTCAAGCCTAGTGCAAGAGGAGAATATCATTTGGACTCTTTTAATTGTCTGTCATTTCACCATCCCCCATGCACGGCACCAAACAATGGCCAAAGTCGAATAACCATGCTCTGCACTACTTAACCCACCCACAACCACTGTACCAAATGCCGGGTGTGGTATTGCTAATGAAATTAGAAGTAAACCACCCAAGATCACAATACCAAACGTTGGGTCGTTGCTGCAATAATTGATTGAATGAGTTGATCAGTGAAATAAAGGAAATCATTCCTACCAATGAAGGTTCAAAAAACATAATAATGCATTAGAAAAACAAAGGACATTATTCCTGCCATCAGATATTAATGCACTTAAATTTTATAAAACCAACACCAATCCGTATGTCATCAGAATCTACAAAAAAACACTTATGATCAACACCTCCACCTAGCAGCCAAGTTTAATGTCATGTGCAGAACAAAGAATTAACATTCTATGCTACCTATTACGCTGAATACCAAGCACGTAAGAAAAAAGCCAATTGTGTAGCTTGGGGAAGAGTTATTGCGCAAAGGGACTGGGTTGGACTTGGTATCAAGATCCTAAGGCATTAGAATGATGCCATATAGGCCAAGTGGGGAGCAAGAATTATCTCGGGAGAAAAGTCCTTAGCCATGTATATTCTAAGATCCAAATATGCTAACCAGGGCACCTTAACACTGGGGAACTTCAGGGAAATAAGGAAAGTTGATGGTAATCAGATCAATGGCCGAAGGTGCAACAGAGCCTATGAATTAAGCTGGTGGAAGGATCTCCAGAAAAATAATGTGCTCAAACTAGATAGTGAACGTGACTAAGATCCATCATGGCAATGACGGAAAAATTGAAATTATGGAGTGACAACTAGCACGTAGAAATAAACTTAGCTACTAAATTTACCAGGCTATACAGACTAGCTGCTGACTAGGATGCTTACATAGTTGATAAAGGGCAACAGCAAAATAACAATTGGCAGTGGAGAAGAAGCATCATGAGGCCTGTTGAGTTATTGGATATGGATGCACTATATTAGCAACCCTGGAGGGTATCTCCCCTAATTTATTGACTAGGGACAGATACCTCTTACAAAAGGTGGCTACACAGTAAAAAATGGATATGATCAGATCACTACACTCTCATCTCCTCTTTCTCCAGTCATGAATCTGAGTGCCTCAGAAGAATATGGAATACCTTCACACCAATGAAAATCATGATCTTCGCTGCAAAATGTCATCCCGGTATAGTAAGTGCTCCTACAAAGACACATCAAACTACCAAGCTCAATTCATGCAGGAACTGTTAAACACTTATTCTTTGAATGCTTCAAGTCTTTGCATGTCTGGTCCAAGCTATTCACATGCCTACAGATTAAAGAAACAACCTCCAGTACAACCGCTCCTTACCTGCAGACATTTACAGAACTAAGGCTAGTAAGAATAAACAAAGATGCTTGGACATCTATTTGGCTAGCCACCACATGGGTTATGTGGAAAGCCAGGAACCACGTTCACATCCAAAAAAAGGAAATGGAGGTAGGAAACATCCTGTAGACCGTCCAGACAGAAACCTAGAACTGGAAAAAGGCTAAATCCCCTCACTGCCCTTACTCCTTTACTGATTGGCAGATTAATCTTCCTTTTGTGTTGAAATAAACATGTAATTCCTTAGGGATTCTTATATGAGCAGGGAAGAACAGAAAGGATTGCTCTTAACAAAGGAGAAACCTCTTACAGGTACTGAAAGTGATTGCCAACAGGTACCAACTACTTACCCCTAACTGTTGCAACTTCGGATTCATTGTCATGTCTCTCTTGTAATGTAATACTGATGGAGTCTCCTAAGATGGTGTTAGTCACTAACCTTCTCGGTATACTGCACACAATGACACATGTTTTCTCCATGTAACAGCAACTGATCAAGTATTCATTGCCTCACATTACTTTCATTATCAAGATGTAATTGTCTATCTACTTCATGAAGGTACAGGGTAGCTGCAGAGCCCATCACAGAGCAAAGTTGACCCAAACCGACTGATGATCCACCTACTTACAACTTATCTCCTCTTGTACCATGAGTGATACTCAATACACTTGGTCACTTGTACTTGGGTGTGGTAGGCATTACTTAAACACTAAACGAGCACTGCGTAAATGAAAGCATCCTAACTGGTAACGAGAGGTTCCTATGAAGGAAAAGAAGTATTGGAGGCGCCAAAAATCATAGGACTACGATGCTATAAGGTGCACAGGCTGATATTGGTTAACTACTACAGTAAACACCTTTTGTACATGTAGAGCTGGGTTTTTTGCGAAGTAATGACCCCTATAGTCATTATATGGCAATCTGCATAGTTTACAGTCACGTGATCAATTCTGCACACCTCCACATACTATTTCCCTCTACTCTATAGTTGATCTACAAATCATGTACCATGGTTTGTTTTCCTATAGCCTCGGGTTTTGATTTTTCTTCTCAACTGTACATACTTTTTATTCATTAATGAATTTTGGCTTACCCAAAAAAAGTAACAAAAATCAACAAATTTGCACAGTTTGGATCAATACAAAGAGTAACCGAACTCTAATTCATTCCAACTTCCCCTTGCACAAGAGTTTGATGAGTTCACCCCTCCCAGATGCATCAAAAGTTGTTCAATAGTAACATTTCCCTTTGTGGCTCAGAAGATGGTCAATAAGACGTATCATGGTGGCCAATTCTACCTCACCACACTTATTCAGTTGCTGCTCCAACTTCGGGGTTTTCTCCAGCTTAGACTCTTCAAGCTCCATGGTGTTTTGTTTCTCAAATAGTGTTAATGCTTTCAAAAGCAAGGTCCATCTTGGATAGTGTACTTTAAATCTTGTTGGTTATGCCAACGTTGCTGGTGTTGCTGCTGGCGATTGGTTCCTTGTGCTTCCCTCAGCTTCTATTAGTTTACAACTGCTCGGTTTTGCTATCAGCATCTATAGCTAGCGGATCGGCAGAGTCGTCTAGCCTTTCTTCAGATTCACCTATTGTTTCGTGGACTTTAGTGGTGGGTTTGTTTGCCCTCTCCACCATTACATGGTTTGTAGCACCTGAACCCGTCACCTGAACTACCCAAACAGCTCACACTATAGGTCGTAGTACGAGAACGTTTTTCCTTGAATAGATGAGTATTTGTTGTTCATCTAAAGAAGATAAATAAATAAAAGGCTTAGAAAGTAAATCATACGCAGTCATATGGTAAGAAAGAAAATCAATACCTGAACATATTTTTTCC
Organism: Pinguicula moranensis; assembly: GCA_028565015.1. Lineage (NCBI taxonomy): Eukaryota > Viridiplantae > Streptophyta > Magnoliopsida > Lamiales > Lentibulariaceae > Pinguicula > Pinguicula moranensis. The sequence continues at coordinate 10,883 of JAOWBN010056117.1, forward strand.
ACATTTTTTCTAAACCACAACATCATATGCACCCGCATCTATTGAACACCACTCAGCCTCGTAAATTCACTCAAAAGTCGATGCTGCTTACCCCAACTATAAATTTTATTCAACACGTTCTTCACAGTAATGGTACTTCCTACAACCAATGACATGATCTTACTGGTGGCTTTGAGATGCGTTCCCCTCTTACATCCTTGGCCAGCTTTCCACACCTCAAGTGCAAGTTCCTTCAGAACGTTCAGCAAGGCCATCTCCTCATCTGGTGAGAGATGCAACTTCTTGCTAACCAGCTCATTAGTAATTTCAACTTTTACCTTTTTCAGCTTCTGTTTTGAGGCACCACCCTCTTTCCTGGACTTCATAGAGCTTTGGGTTGCCTCTTCTGCCCTTCCAGATGTAACCTCATCTTCTGCATGGATATGGCTTTCCGCATACATTAGAAAGAGCTTACAAAGAAAAATTATTTTGAGTAACTTGTTCAACTAAATATCAAAAGCAACTGTCAAAGTTCTATCATTCACCAAATATAATCAAATGTTCAAACAAACAAAACAAAATAAACGTTCAAACAAACAATATAAAACATAGTACAATTTGATGTGCAAACTAAGAATCATCAATTACTCGGTAACATGAAGGAGCAGCATAGGTATCCCACAGTCCAGCAGCTATGTTGTCTTGAAATTGGTTCCACCATGTCGAGGAATTGGGTGCTACAAGCGTATCCTCTACGTCAGCTTTTGTAGTTTGTGTACGCTCCTCCACTCCGGCTGCGCATGCAACTAAAGGTTATAATAATGGGTCAGATGGGTTCACGTCGATGACAAAGTTGTGGAGCAGTGCACATGCCAGAATTTAAGATCTCTCTACTAATTGTCAAACTTTGGCAGAGTTTCACTCAAAACACTATTTTATGCATCTACCACACGTGCACACAAATTTTAAGATCTCTCTACTAATATCTTTGATGAGAAAAAAAAAACTTCCCTTACCTCAGAGATTCAGATGGCTTAAAGATTTGTTCAGATTCTCTGCCAATTGCAAGTGTTAGAATATGTACGTGAAAAAGTAGAATTGTATATTACCTTTCTTATATTTTGGCCATGCGTAAACCTTTCTTATCTCTCACGCTATTAAGTGGTTAAGGATCACATAGCAATATTTTCTTAGGAATCTAAGATATAATCTTTAGGAACTCTTAACATAGACGTAATAAGCATAAAAACTATCTCCCTGACGACGCCTGAGAACTGATGCATAATTGAACCAAGATTGTGTTACAAAAATCTGAATGTTAAAACTATAAACGCGAAACAATTATTGCATAACCAATATTATTAGATTATCTAAAATGTTTATGATGAAAACCAACTGAAGATTTGAATAAAGTTTTGTGTACAAGGTTCAAAATTCGCCAAGAGAAAAGCACATCACACTTATCCCTTCCCTCACGATTAAAACAAAGGAAGATCCAGAAATCAATTATCTACACACAATGGAGAATACAAAGGTGCTCCAAATAACAAGATATATTAGTTCTAATCGAGACAAGAAGTCAAAATCACACAACTCACAATTGTGATATCCTTTTGGTAGGAAATACAAATAAATAACTCACTATATCTAACCAAATCCTAAAATTAGTTTTTTCGCATCAAAGACGCAATCTTAAGAGGATTATGACCAAGAATCGATTAAACGAACACAAAAAAAAAATAAGGACACAACACATCTCAAAAGACCATCAAACGACAATGACCGAACGAATTTGAGGGGTAACACTACAATACAAATCTTAAGCGTATTTTGGGAGGAAGGTCAAGCTTCCATACCTGGAGACTAGCGCCAATTAGCTCCAATCAAGAAGACGCGGAAGGAGAAGACTCGTCGGAAGCACAATCACGGAGATAAGTCAAGCAGAATAATTCGAGTAGGTTTTGTGATGGACTTTATACCTGGTATAAGATGTAATTTGTTTGACAAGTGAGGGTATTCAGGTAATCGGCCAGGTTGAACAACTCGTGGGATGGGCAATCCACGAAATTTTGGAAGGATTAAAAACGCTACGAAATCCAGCGACAACCCCGGGTTGGGAAGTAATCCGTCGAGTCGAGGATGTTTTTGTGCGTAGGCACCAAACAAGGGCCAATGTCAGATAAGGTTACGCTGCACGACTTAATCCACCCACAATCACGGTACCAAATGCCACGCTAAGTTAACCGAAAATTAAGCCTACTTTTTTTCTTCATGATTTTCAGTTTTTTTTAAGCTTTTGATATTACTAACTAATGAATTATACTGGTTTTCAGTTTACACCATTCCGACTAGGGATGTAAAATGGTTCGGTTATTTAATTTTTTTGTAATCGAACTTGAACAATATAGAGTTTGTACCAGAACGATTTGGATAATGCATGTATGATTACGTGAATTTAATAATCAAAATGAGATCATCATGTTTTGGTGTCGGGTATGTTTTTTGAATTACAGTTTCGAGTATTCGATTGGGTTCCCGATTGAATTTTAAAAAAAAAAATAGTTCATATTTTAGTGTTAATTTGTATTAACTAGCACATGTCTTGCTTGCAGCTAGCTATGTTGAAGTATTTGGTTGGACTAATGGTGAAGAAATGTTTAGGGTTTCTAGTTTATGCTTGCAAAGTTATTCTATTTCTGTTTCTACCAGTGTGATTCTTTTATTTACTTATGCTGAATTGTTGAGTAAGATTACTTATCATCAATATATTGGATGAACACAATAGCTTTATGATTTAAGAAAATTATTATTGCACGATATCTTAAATTAGTATTAATATCGTATTCTATATGTATAACTCGTTTAATGAGCAACACTAAAAAAACAAAATCTGATCCAAATCGACCCCAAGTTAAAACCCGGTTTCTAGTACTCAATAAAAAAAAAAATTGGTTATGATTATTATTTCTCAAAACCAAATATTTTCATTATCCAAAAAAGTAACCTAATTCGAATTGAACCGATCTCTTTAGATCTGTAATCCCGATAGATAATAAAAAGTCAAATGATGTATAGAATGTGAAATTTCACAATCAAATAATGTGTAAAGGTACATAGTTATTACAATCAAAATAGTTCTTTAATGGTGGGGAGCGCAAATATTTTGGGTTCTCTCTCTAAACTCTCTCGGGTGAGCCTTCCTGCCGGTATCGGTGGCCGGTAGTGCTCGACCTTTCGCCGGAAGGGTTTTCACCGGGGCGGAAAGGTGAGCCAGGAAAGCTCTTTCTATTTGGTTTTCTTAATATTAGAGGCTAGAGAGAAGAGAACATTTCACAAGGAGTTCAAGATCTGAAACTGGTACAAAAATGGTGAGAAGAGCAAAAGACATTCAGGCCAGAAGAAGAAGTGAGCAAAGAAGGCAAAGAGAGCAGCTCTTATGGCAAAAACAGGTGCAAGAACAAAAAATAAGAAGAATCCAGAAACTCAAAGAGGATACATCTGTATTCTACTTTACAAATATGCCCGAGGAATGCAATGCTCTAGAATTGCGCAATATATTTAAAGGGTATGGACTCTGCACGGATGTATACATTCCTCCGAAGTTGGATAAGGCTGGTAGGCGTTTCGGATTTGCAACTTTCAAATCTTCTCAATGCGATGCAGTGTCACTATTGAATGGCTTGTGGGTAGGAAATAGGAGGATGCGGATAAACTATGCGAGATTCAAAAGATCGTTGGATGCAAAGCAGGCTGAACCAAGTAATGAACATATTGGAACCTGGAATCCACAAGAAGTTCATGCTGAGGAATGCTTCAGGCCAGCTCCGGATGAATTGTTATGGTTGAACTGTGCAGCGGTGTGTGAATTATTGGAAGGAAAGAATATGACAAATCTTGAGAAAACACTTAGAGATTTGAGCTACAAGAATATTAGTTCAGCCCCGTTACCAATCTGGAATACTTATTTGGTCTACTTCAAAGATGCGTATGAGCAGCAAAAATTCCTCAGAGATTACAATTCCTCAATAGCGAAAATTGTCAAAAGAGTGCGACCATGGAATATGGGTGATGAGCCAGTATGCAATGAACGTTCCTGTTGGGTGAGAATAGTAGGAGTCCCAATTTCATGTCAGTCGAACAGATTCTACCAGTGGATCACCCGTAAAATTGGGCGGTGGATACAACTTGACACCAATTTTGGAACAGGAGCGAATTTCAGAGAAGGAAGAGTAAAAATCAGAACTTGGATCTCTACAGAGATTGCTAGTCAGCAGGAAGTATTAATTGGAGCACGACGCTACCCTATTTACATTCGGGAGGAACTTGATGAAGTTCCGGCCGGAGAACAGCGTATTCCGACTGCTGAAAAGGGGAAAGAGAAATATCTTTCTCCAAGATACACTGATTGGACAGATTGGGCGTATGAGAAAAGATTGTACAGCAAAGTAACAGTTGGCGAAGGAGAAAAAGTGGTGATGGGATGGAGAAGAAAGTCAAAAAGTACGGCGGAAGAGAAGCTTGAAGAAGATATTGGATATACAAAGGATTTCCCACTTTTAAAAGGCACTAGTGCTATATCTATAGAAAAGGCTCAGATTGGCGATATGGGTCGGAATATTGCAGGAAACAGCCCATCGATGAGCTTAAAGGATGTTGCAAGCTCCTCAAAAAATCAGCATCTTCATACTGCGCTGGAAAGTAGCTATGTACCAGCAACCTTATTCTCTCCTGCAAATAAAAATATGCACGACTATGAAATTCCATCTGAATATGCTGAGCAAACATCTACAAATACAAAAAGTTCCAGATATGTGGAGGGTCGAAAGACTTTGGAACAGCAGGTAGAGGCAATACTAGCCAAAGATATAGCTGCAGAAGAACTGGCTGAACAGCAAGCATATGAAGCATTGGGATATAATACTACAGATGAAGGTCAATCAGAGGCTATGAAATTTGCAAATGAGAAAGCCCAAGAACTAATAAATTGTGGACTACGGATTGGCATCAATATAACTGGAATGGAGGCGCAGCTATTGGAAAAGTTTAAGGCTATGGAAAAAAGAGAAAATGATCAAGTAGTGACAGCAGTGGAAACAGGGTGCACAGATGCTATGGAGATACTGAATAATCAAGGAGATAAAAGGGCCCTTTAATGAAGCTACTGTCATATAATATTAGAGGGCTGGGGATGAGATACAAACAAGAAGATATAAGGAATATAATCAGAAAGCACAATGTTCAGTTGATAAGCATATATGAAACTAAGATGGAAGAAGTAAATCCCCAAGTTTTAAAAACTATTTGGGGCTCTGCTAGTTGGGATATGAAGTATCAATCTGCTGTTGGGTCCTCAGGAGGAATAATATGTAGCTGGAATTCAAACTTTTTCAATCTACACAGAAGCTGGGAGATCCAAGGAGCAATAGGCATCGAAGGAAATTGGATTGATGACTCTGATACAATCTGTATCATATCTATTTATTCACCCTGCCCCTTTGATCTTAGAAAACAATTATGGGAAGCTATATTGGACAAGTTGCAGACAATTCTACCATCCCACTACTGCATTATGGGGGACTTTAATTCAGTGCTTAATCAGTCAGAAAAATTGGGTTCAACTCGGATACCTCAAATTGAAATGAATACATTTCAGGAGTTCATCACAGACGCACATCTTATTGATCTTCCTCTTCTGGGATGTAAGTATACTTGGTCTACTTCAGATGCTAGAGTGGGGAGTAGACTGGACAGAATTTTGATTAATGACCTTTGGTCCCAAAAATGGCCAAATATGCAACAACAAGCATTGCCAAAATCAGTTTCTGATCATTGCCCAATCCTTTTCTCTGATTTAGAGAAGAATTGGGGTCCAATTCCTTTTAAGGTGTATGATATATGGTTGGAAGAGAGTAGCTATATTCAGTTAGTTCAAACTGAATGGAGAAATCTTACCTACAGTGGGAGATCTGGATATATATTGAAAGAAAAACTGAAAGGTTTAAAATCAAGTCTCAAAAAGTGGAATAAGGAGGTATTTGGCAATGTAATGCAGAGGATAAAGCAGCAGCAGGAAACTATAAATGGATTGGATGCTATTCTGAATTCTAGACCACTCACAGAATCAGAGGCAAGGGATAGAAAGGAAGCATGGACAAATACACAGCTGCTGCTCAAAAAACAGTCGGCTATGGTTTACCAACAATCTAGGAGTAAGTGGCTGCAGCTTGGTGACACAAACTCTAAGTACTTTCACTCTTGTGTCAATAAAAACAGAAGAGATACTGGAATTCATGGAGTCTATATAAATGGAGAGTGGATTGATGAAGTACAGAGAGTCAAGGCAGAATTTAGGAGATATTTTGATGAACTGTTTAGGCTTGATCATGATCTTGGCTTTATACCAATGGACTTTATACAAACGCAAAGGGTCTCAGCCACTGAAAATGCATACCTGACGGCAGAATTTAATGAGGAAGAAATCACACAGGCTGTGATGAGCTGCAAAGGGGATAAAAGTCCAGGGCCCGATGGCTATAATCTGCATTTCATACAAAATTTTTGGCCTGTACTGAAATCTGACTATATCAACTTCATGCAAGAATTTTATGACACTGAAAGACTACAGCCAGGTATAAATGCCTCTTTTATAGCGTTGCAGCCAAAGGGAGCTACACAAAGAGGCCCAGGGGACTTCAGACCAATATCACTCATAAGTTCGGCCTACAAGATCTTATCCAAGTTATTATCCACTAGATTAAGCATCATTATTCCATCTATTATCTCTAAATGCCAATCTGGTTTTTTGAAAGGAAGGTATATTGGAGACAGTGTTCTTTGTGCAAATGAGGCAATAGATTTGGCCAAAAAAACAGGTACAAGATGCACTCTTTTCAAAGTGGATTTCCAAAAAGCATTTGACTCCATTCACTGGTCTTTTATTTTGACTATGATGGAGGCTATGGGCTTCGACCAGAAATTCAAAAATTGGATAAAAGCATGTATAAGTTCTGCTACTATTTCAGTATTAATCAATGGATCACCTACTGAGCAAATCTTCCCACAAAGAGGACTCAGGCAGGGAGATCCCTTGTCACCCTATCTATTCTTGATAGCAGCAGAGGGTCTGAATTTATTTTTCAGAAAGATACAAGAGATGTCTATCTACAGAGGGTTCCCTATAGGGCATCAGAACTTATCCATTCTACAGTATGCTGATGATACAATTATATTTGGGGATGGTAGTGCCCAAGACATCACATATACAAGAATAGTGTTGAGGTGGTTTGAAGCATTATCCGGACTAAAGGTGAATTTTCAGAAAAGCAAACTCTTTGCAGTGAACTTGCTAAATACAGAAGCTATATCTCTGGCCAATATTTTACATTGTCAGCTTGATAAATTACCATCTATATATCTGGGGCTGCCTCTTGGTGGAAACCATCAGCGCCTACACTTATGGGACCCTGTGATAGCCACGGTCAAGAGAAGGTTGAGGCAGTGGGAGACAAGGCAACTGACTTTTGGAGGAAGACTTATCCTAATCAAGGCAGTCATGACACACCTTCCTGTGTACTATATGTCCATGTTTCTGGCTCCTAAATCGATTCTGAAACAACTAATACATTTACAGAGGCAATTCTTATGGGGAGGCAATGAAGAAACAAGAAAGGTAGCTTGGATCAATTGGAAACAAATAACCCAAAAGAAGGAAAGTGGGGGTCTAGGAGTCTTGGAGCTACAGACATTCAATGAGGCTCTCTTCATCAAGTGGGGCTGGAAATTATTGACAGAGCCAACAAACTGCTGGGTAGACATCTTAGAATACAAATATGGAAGGATCCCTAGAGTCATGTACTTGGAATCTCAAGGAAGATTGTCTGAATCCAGAGCCTCAAGATGGTGGAAGCAACTAATGAATTATATGAGAATTGATGACTGTTTTTGTAGTAATACAGAAAGGAGGGTGGGTAATGGTTGCACTACCTTATTTTGGGAAGATAAGTGGCTTGGAAGCAATAGGTTTTGCGAGAAGTATGCAAGGCTGTATGGGGTTGCTGAGGATAAATTTTGTACCATATCCTCTAAAATAAGGACTGATGAAACTGATCCAAGTTGGATATGGGTCTGGCGCAGAGAGCTATTCACTTATGAAGCTGTATATCTAACTCAACTTCAACAGGATCTGCTAGAATATACTCAAGATGACACAGTAGATTACTGGCTATGGCATGGAAACGAGGGCGGAGAATATACAGTCAGAGAAGCATATATGTCATTAAGAAGAAGAAAAGGGGATCTATTACCTCAAAATCCAATCTTGTCTTCACTGTGGGATACACTCACACCGCTCAAAATTGCTACTTTCAACTGGAGAATTCTGCAGGATGGAATACCGACTTTGCTCAATCTGCAGAGGAGAAATATATCAGTCCCAAACGGACAAAATTCTCTCTGCAAAATCTGCCTACAGGGAATTGAATCAACTCAACACTTATTTGTAATATGTAATTGGAGTTTCAGTTTGTGGATGCAGATATATGCCTGGTTAGGAACAAATATGATATTGCATAGCGATCTGTCTATCAATTATACAGGGCATATGCATATGTCTGGATGCAGAAAGAAGAGGAAAATTTGGCGTCTGATATGGATGACTACAAACTGGCAGATCTGGTTATATCGAAATGGGTTCATCTTTAGGCAAGATTCAAAGGTACCTGAAGAGATTCTGGAGGTAATTCAGTCGCAGACATGGTCGGTGATCAGAGCAAAAAAAGTGTTGAGGGGATACAGCCTAGCGGACTGGCAGCGGTGGCCTATTGCAGTAATGGAGTGAGAAGTGGTTCTAGAATATGTAAAAAAACGCTCATATTAGTCTTTAATGGGCCGTATCAGTCCGTTAAAGGTTAATTGGGCGAAATTATTCATTTATTCGTTTTAATAAAGAAATTGCTTATAAAAAAAACCCTCGTAAATAAAGGAAAAAGGGCAATAATTTTGGCATCTGACAGGCACGGGCGGGCAAGCGGGGTTGATAATTTTTTGGATTATATTATTTTATTGATGGTTGAAAGAAAAAAGAGAGACATTGAGATAAAAAGAGAGCTTGAGATGAGAATTTAATCGCAGCGATGGGTGAGGTCAAGTGATTTGTTCCATGGGTGCGGTGCGGGAGTATATATATTTTTATTTAATAGTGCAAAAATATTAATTTAATAATATAATAATATTAAAAAATTAAAAAATCATTAAAAAAGCTCACTGGAAGAATTTTGATTTGTTTTTCTATTGTAGCCAATGTTTTTGTTAGAAATTGAAGTAATATAAAAGTCAAAAGTGTTATAGATGTAGATGATTGAGACCATTTCAAGGATAAGACTTTTGTAACTCCAGTCCTTATCTAGTTTTTATCTCTATATATAGAGGAAGTAAAGAGAATATACGAGAGCCTTCTCACAATCATTCTAATCTTCTCTCTTTTAATTCTCTGCAGATTTTCTAGTTTACAACACGTTATTAGCACGAGTTACTCTTCTCCAGATCTCTCCAGGTTTTCTTTATTTAATTTTAAAGCATCTCTACGTTCTTCTTTATTTACTGTAGATATGCTAGAAAAGACATAAATATTCAAGAACTGACTGGGTATTGACTTTTTCTTTAACTACGAGAGTTTGTTCAAATTTTTGTGTTTCGATTCTTCAACAAAATTGTTGATTCTGTTTTTTTATCGGTAATCAATAATTGCGTCACTGCAGGAATTTGATTTGTTTTATTCATGATTTTTTTTTATCATTTAGGGTTCGCAGATCGCACGTGTAAATCTTTTGATCAATTTTGTCTCGACTCTGGAACTCGGTTTGTAAATTTGAGATCTCTATTTGCTTTGGTCGAGTGTTTTGAGAATCGAAGCAAAGAAACACATCTTGCTACTTGCTGATTATCCTGCCTAGAAAAAAGGGCCATTCGATTTTTTTTTATACCTTCGAATCTGAGTATGATATATAATATTTAAATAATAGTTTTCTAGTGGGCCAACATGGCAAAGTAGTATTGGGTATGTGGTCATAGATAAAGAAAATGATAATTGAGTATTACTATTAATTTGTTACTTATGATCGCAAATAATGGTGAACATGCATGAGGATTGAATGA
>JAOWBN010056228.1:0-33685 GCA_028565015.1 Pinguicula moranensis
ATGATAAAATCAACCGTAATCACCATAGCATGAGAATGCCTATGGGGTTATTGCTACCGTGTGTGGATTTCCTAAACTCAAAGCCTTCAAGTGTGACTTCAAGAGAAGCATACTTATATATTGTAGAGGGTTGCTTGCAACTCGAGAGAGACAAGTGACTAAGAGAGAAAATTCCAGTAGAAAACAATACAATAAATCCTAAGGCTAGCGTAAAATGAAAATTTCTAAGTTCAATTGATGGTGAAGTCACTAGCCCTAGATCTCCTAACCAATAATTGATCGCATACGTAGCCTATTTATTTATGTTTTCAGTTTTTTTTTGTTTTAATCTTTTTTTTTAATTTCAGTTTATAGATTAGTTCTCACCCATCTATAGTTTAGTCTAAATTGCATTGAACTTTGAACGTTGGTGATTATCATCATAATCTCTGTCGTTCGACACTCTATTACTTGTGCGACGTTTATGCTTACACCTAAAGTGCATCAAGTATGTGTGAATCAGATACCCAAATTTAGCCGATGTAGCTCAATTCCTATGTGTACCTAGGATGATATGGAAAATGTCCACTAGTCCCTGACCACTTGAACTAGGGGTTAACAAGGTCGATTGTCACTCTAGCGTCATGATGTGGCATTTGTTTGTCTGTATGATGATGCCAACCACACGCTCTGGGATATCAAATTGAAGGGGTTACTGCTCATTTATGCAATAGAGACAGGGCGTAGCATCAACGTGGGCAAGGTTATATACAAGGACATCGTGGAAAGTTTGTCTTCACTATAGAAGCGCCTGAATTCTCTGCATTTTCCATCCCTGATTACTGCCATGTGCTTGAAGGCTTGAGTAGCCCTGGCAAAAGATGAAAAGTTATTCCCACATGCTCTGGACATCACACCAAATCTGATCAGCAAGCTGGGAACCTATTCTGACAAGAGAACTACGGAGCCTGAGGCCACTCCAAAACCATCCAATGCATCTCCCAAAGCAAAGGCGAAAGGTAAAAGCAAACTGGTAACCCCTTCTTTGCCTTTGCAGGAACCAAGACCTAGACATAAGTCCAAAGGTCTGGTCCTAGCCAAGACCCCGGCTGCAGTTGGACCAACCCCATATCAATGGGGAGCTTTTATAGTGCACTTTTACCTCTGTGTTGCCACAGTCTACACGAACCTGATCATGATGACAACTATGAAGGGCATCCAGTTCCCCATCAGCCTGCTTCCACCACCGCTGACCTTCACTCCATTTGCACCACCAAGTGTGGCAACTACTGGAAATGGAGATGAAGAGGAAGAGGATGGTGAGGATGATGGAGTGCAAGCCTACAACTTGGTGGGATCTGAATCCGACTCTTAATTAAGCATGCCTCTGCCTGCTTTCAGGAGAGTATTGCTTTTATTTCCTAACTCTCATTATTTATCCACTAGGGAAATGTCTCCCAAGTCTGAGGATGGGTGTTCATTTGAACTCTTGCTTTACTTCTTATTTGCTAATTTTTATTTTGAACTATGTTGTTTAATGTGTGTCGTTTTATGTCATTCGTGGCAGTACTGTTTTAATTAATTGCCTGAAAGCTAGGTTGCACTAAAGTTATCACCATACTTTGAAAACACAAGATAAATATAGGGGTAACTGATTGAAGATAGAATCGTGTGGGAGATATTTAATACAAAATAATTTAGGGGAGGTACCCGAACTTAGACTTGGATTGATAGATAAATCCAAACAATTTTTCAAAATTTGAATTAAACCCTCTGAGCTTAAATTAAGAACGGGACAAACTATGGATGGAAAAAAGTAAAAGCAAAAAAATGCCAAAAAAATTCTCTATGTATTTATTGTCTGCTGCCACTTTTATTTATTTATTTTTTATTTATTTATTTATTTTATTATATATTTTTATTTTATTTATTTATTTATTATTTTTATTTTTGAGTCGCTTTGATCTACAAGTTGAGAGTCTCTGAGGAAACAATCTCCTTATCTCTTCGGAGGTAAGGGTATGATTGCGTGCATCTCACTCTCCCAGACCCTGCCTATGGGTGAGATTTACTGGGTATGTTTGGTTTGGTTTGCCTTCTAGTGGTCAGGGGAATGCTTATGTACTTTTATTGTTCTATTTTTGTAAATACTCTATTTTTTAATGAATTTGGCTTATCAAAAAAAAATGATCAGAAAGCTATTCCAAAGAAAATAAAAGAAAAACATAAGGGCATCGTGATGTATGTAAATGTCCCTACTTTGTTATGTATGTAAATGCTCTCGGGCCTAATGTATGATTCCGATTGAGAAATTATATATGTGCATTGTTTTTAAAAATAATGTTTATCTCAATCGTTGACCGCCTTGGCATGGTAAAAAGTGAGGGAGATGAAGTGAAATTGAAAAATTGAAGAGGACAAATTTGTTAGTCTTAATTCGAGGATGGGGACTTAACCTAAAAATGAGAAAAACCTCCCATGGTGCTAACCATAATCAACCCCTATACGCATGAAGTTACATAAAGTTGGTGATGATCGAAAGCAAAAGAATTTGAATCTATGCATGCACTACTTAGAGTTGGATGTCCATTTGTAAGCAAATCTCCTCAATGAGTGAATAAATCTTTTCAGGAATATGTTTGATTGAGGGCAAGCGAGGATTTAAGTTTGGGGCTGCTAATAAACTGATTTTATACGTAATTTATGTAGACTATTTGAGTCTGATTTGGCTCAATATTGATTTTGGGACACACTTTTATATCCATTTTTCCTTCTTTTGTAGTAACAACTCATTTAATGATGACTGACAAGAAAAGAAGGCAACAACCTCAAAAGCAGAGGTTATGCCCCATAAATTCAGGGCACGACATCAATTATTGTTCCAAATAATCTTGCATGGTGGTACATGTACACATTTAGCGTATACCAAACTCATTAGGTGGACAAATCTACCATTTGTTTGGACTCCAAGCTTCTGAGAGAAGCTACTAGACGTTGTATATAATGCACGAAAACATCTTAGCCGAGAGAGCCGGAAGAACATGCAAAAATCAGGGGTTTAGAGATCACTTATTCGTGAGCTCGTACTCAAGGAATATTGGTTCTGATTCAGTTGTTTGCTGTGATGAACTCAATATTTGTCATTTGTAGAATGACTCTTGCCTTAAGCTTGAGCTTAGACTCTTTGTCCAGGGGCGTAATGTAGCCATTGATAACTCGGGAGAACGTAGAATGTTTATCTTGTTTTAACACTAATCTTATGTTTTGGTTTACTGATTTTCATACTCATCTAAGTATGTATGGTCTGCATAGGTAGATGCACTAAGAGTAGTGGGAGGCTAAGAAGCACAAGCTACGCTAGGCATAGCAAAACCCACATCGATTGCTATAACATGAGAATATCTATAGAATCGATGCTACTGTGTGAGGATTACTTGCTAGCAAAGTCTTTGGTTTTCTTAATGTGACATTCGAGAGGTGCTCATTGGTGAACCAAAGAAGGGCATTCAATCTCGGGAGAGGTTTATGCCTAGGGAAGGAAAGTCCGGTAGACACAACATTAGTAGCGAAGCATGATAGGTTAGCTATGAACCCACCCGAGGGAGTTAAGTGGTGAAAGTGCGATCCCTGGTTGTTTCTATCCACTGCATTTGTGCTAACTTTACCTTACTACGTTTTAGTTGTCATCGTTCATACATATTTCTTCAATTTGCTGGTAGATTAAAAACAACTTTTTATTATTGGTTCAAATTCTAAGAAACTTGTTAGTGTTAGTGTTTGTTAACTACAATCCTCGAGGTTCGAAATCCTTCTCTTCACTATATCACTTGTGCGACTTGTACACTTGCAAGTAGCGAGTGCTTCAAGTATTTGCACACCAACGACCTCCTCGAATTCTTCTTTTGTAAATGGCCTAGCATTGGTGAGTGAGATTTTGGGGAGCTTGAAGAAGATCCTTTATGGGTCGGGGAATTAAATGAGATTATTCCAAACTCTGCTTGAGATTGATGTTGTTGACCTAGAAGAGATGTTCATCCAGTAGTATTCCATCATTTTGAAGAAATTGTACGCAGAGATGGATAATTTCTTCCCTATAAGGAGTTGCAGTGATCCAAAGTGCGAGGTATGAAAAATTTGTGAGATGGAAAGGACTATGAATTTCTAAAGTGCCAAAACCCAGTCTCTAACCCTAGACAGTCACTCTTACTAGATGAACTCATTGCCACTATGTTCTAGGAGGAGAGTCAGATAATGCTACACGCTGGTCCACATGTAGTGTCGAGTGAGAAAGCTTTAGCCACTAGAGGTTTGGGTGTGACTAGTGCTTACGATGGGACACATCACTGCTTTCAATGTGGGAGATTGGACACTTCATAAATTCCTGCCCGAATGGGCCCCGAGCGAGAGAGTATGGAGGGAAATGTTTGTTTGGTGATAGGGATCATGGTCATAAAGGAAGGAGGGGTGGTGAACGTTGAGGTTACCGAACTAATTTGATGGCGGAAGGGGAGTCTGCATCAAGTATTGTCTTCTCATAGGAGGATAGAGCTTGCTTGGAGGCGCTTCGAAAAAATCAGAAGGCAGTAGTGCTGGGAGATGGTGCGTCCACATCATCCAACGTCGCCTACCCCGGAGTCGTGGCTGAAGAGAAATCACAAGGTTCTTGGAATTGGGATGTGGCAGTATACTTCTTTTTTAGTAAATAAAAGGAAAAGAAAAGGAAAAGAAAAGAAAAGAAAAGAAAAGAAAAACAAATTCCCTTCTAGTTTTGAGGGTTGAAGGTGTAAGTTTGTTGTGGGATAATGTCTAGTATTAAGCCAGGTGCCGGCAAGATGATGATCAGTAACTGGGCTGGAGGTGCCAGCAAGATAGAGATCTATGCCAGAGCTAGAGGTGCCAGCAAAGGGATGTCTAGTAGTGAAGTGAAGAGCCTTGTGTCGGCCAAAGAGAGAGAGGAGAGAGGAACTGGATGGGCCAGATCTGGGGATACTGGATGAGCCAGAATAGAAGGTGGAACTGGATGGGCCACCATTTATTGCTAGGAGACCATTGACTACTGAACTGTGTATCAACATGGGCTTAGTGGAGGCCACCCTGAGGGGGAGTGTTGATATTTTATTTATTTGGTAGTTACCCGATAGGGTTATTGTTTGTTTTGTAGAGTTCTATAGGATTCATAATTCTAGATTTAGAAAAATTTACTTTGTAGTACTATATACCCCAAGGGGTAATAGTTAAAAAAAATAACAAGTTCTATAATATTTACCACAAGGTCCCTCATAAACAGGGCCATAGAAGCCTCTAGAGCGCATTTTTTGAAACCTCTTGAGGTTCTTCTAGGTTACGGGATGCCATTGAATTCAACGCATAATTATATTATCTGTTGTTGGATATTCGCTAGTGAAAGGTCACACATTAATACAAAAATAACAAGAAATTTGGAGAGGAGCATACATGAAACGGTTCAGCGAATGACATTTACAACAAACGATCCAGCTCGCCCTCGACCTACATCACCTCCATTGACAAAAAAGCACTTAGTGCTTGGCAAAGCAAAAGTTGAAGTCATCATTTACAGCAAACGATCAAGCTTGACTTTCTTCCTCTCATCCGCGACGGACGTAGCAACGGAGTCTGTTCAACATCTAGCTGAAATCATCATGGCCCCATTGTACGGCTTGGCTTTATCAGGATCCACTAAGTGTCAAAAAGTTCTCGATGACAAAAACCTTTCTAGCAAACGCTCATACTCAATTATCAACTGGTGGTGGGCAAGACTAGAGAAGGAGGAATGCTATGACTCTCAACAATGTCTATCACTACCCCCAGTAGGTCACCCACCTCATAGTGAACACGACTGAGGCCATATTCAAGTTTCTACAGGGCCACAATATTAGTCTTGCTCTCCACTTGAGTATCACCATCCATTCTATCCACCTCCCTGCACATGCACTTGAATTCGCAAGCCTAGAAGGATTTTAGACCCTCCAACTCCCCAATCTCCATTGTGGAGTGTGGAAAGGCTAGAGTTTGTAGAGCATGGAAAAATAAGGGTGTTCTGTCAGAAATAGGCATAGTGCAAATATTTGGGTAACGAAACAAAAATGGGCAAAGAGATCCTTATAGCCGTGGAACACCTCTTCTCTAAGGTTCGAAGAACGCTACGTGTCATCACCTCTCAGTTTCACCGCTCCCCGTGGTAGCAAATGAAAAGTTGCCAATCTTGGGAATATCAAAGGAATGTCCACAACTACTAAGCTAACAAAATATTGAAATGGTGGGTGGTAATTAAAATTGAGCAACTTGGGCCCCCGTGAAAGGAATAAGAGTCATCAGACGGTGCCTTACAACAGTTGCATAGACTTCTCATAGCTGAACGCACTCTAGGGGGGGAGTTTGAAGACTGGGAGGGAGTTTCTTCTTATCCTGGCATGTTGAACAAATTGAGACACTAATGATTTGACATAAAAGGGGAAAACAAGAATGCGAGTAATGCGCAAAATATTGAAACATTCCAAGGTGAAATCAGGTGTACATTTAATACAATGTTCGTAGGAGAAACCCTAAGCTCAAACACACGGACAAGGCAAATGATACATCTTCTAAGGGAGTGGGGATACCTATGGGATCGGTGCTAGGCAAAGCAATGTCCACATCGGTTGCTATAGCATGAGAATACCTATAGGATCGGTGCTACCGTGTGAGGATCACTTGAGAGTAATGTCTTTGGTTTATCTGTATGTGACATCGAGAGATGCTCATCTGTAAACCAACGAAGGACGCTTACAGTTCGAGAGAGATAAGGGTCTAAGATAGGTGAATCCGGTAGGCACAATACGATAATTAACTCATGACTAATCATGTTATAAATCTACTCGAGGGACTTAAGTGGTGAAGTTGCAATCCCCCTGGATATCTAAACCTTTGTATTAGATCTATCTCCATTCGACTAAATTTTACTCATCTTTGTTCATTGCGTGATTTGTAGTTAATGACTGGAGTAGTATCAACATCAATGCAGTTTTATTTTGTTCAAATTGCATAGAACTTGTGAATGTTAGTGATTGTTTATCCCAATGCCTGATGTTCGATATCCTATTCATGACTTTATTGCTTTTACGACGTGTACACTTGCACCAAAAGTGCATCTTGTATGTGCACATCACTTGTGGTGTATTTGGAGGTGATATCCTCAGGAAGGAGCGAGCAATTGGGCTTGGGGTAATGGAAGGATTTGCACCAATAGTCATAAAAGACAGGGGAAAATGAGGGGGGAAACGAAGAAGAAATGTTTTTTTTTCAACCCCATGGGAGGAAACCGGACGAGACATAATCGGCATCCCCAAGTGAGTATGAAGATACCTGTCCTTGATGTTTATATCCTTAGGCAAAGAATTAATAGAGGCTCAGTAGAAGGTGAAGAATTCGCCGAGACCTAATTTGATGGATAAAATACGAAATAAGACAAGGAATGATATCAAGTGAACAAGCCCTCTCGGTCAGTCCCAAGGAGAGAGAAACAATGTTCTTATGCTCTCCGTACACAAGCGATTACGATGAATAGTAAACTCCTCCTACTCCGTTCTTCCCCGATCATCTAGCCATCTCTGCATCCACTAAGTTGAAGGCAACCTACCTTAGCCGGTCCATTTCACCCCGGGAGGGCCTCAAGCTCCCGGGGACCCTAATTTTTTCTACGTCTTCTTACGTCATAAGTCTAACTCGTCATTAAGGTAGCGACTTGCAGAGTATCCACACCTAGCTCTATTCGCCCCTTCCCTGATCCTCCTTCTTCTGTTAGTGGTCTAAGGTATGGATAAGTGGATGTTACCACCACAACAGCAAAAAAGACTGCGGCGTGCAGCCATACGAGCCAGAAAATAGCCGCTTATGGAAACAAAAACAAGGACACGAACCTATGCAAGTGTTTTATTGTCTCAGAATAAGAGGCCAGAGCACGACCGTCTAGGACCGCAGACGCCACTAAATGACCGGAGATAGTAACCAAGAACCACCACATATCACAAATTTCCCGAGGTACTATGATAAGGAAAGGCTTCGTTATGTACTGAGTATCAAGGGGAAGCTGGCTGCTTTAAAGATTGCCAGGAAATTGAATCGTAGTGGTTTTGTTTTTGGTTTTGCGGATTTTGGTGAACCTCATGATACTAAATCCATGCTAAAGTGTCTTAACAGAATCCGGATTGGTAATCTCCGATTGAAGGCCAATGTAGCTCTATACCCTAAACAACATGAGCTAGCCACAACCCTGCATCCCCTTCCAAAAAACAATGTGAAAATGTCTACCAATCTTGTGCCCATTCCAGCTATTGCACGAGGCAAGATGGCGAGGGGAGAAACTAGTAAGCTGCCAACCCCCAAGCCAACCAAACAACCTGCTCCCCAGCAGAAGAAGTGGACTCAAACTAAACCAAGAGCCCATGATCAGAGGCTAAGCGTCATTACTGACCCTAAGCAGCCCCTCTGGCTCAAACTTGGCTATGTAGGCACGCTGAGAGATGATGTTCTATGGGAAAAGTTTCAAGTGACTCTTAAGGCTGCGGGTTATTTAAACATCATAGTCAGTCCTATCTCACCAACCAAGGTCCTGCTATGGGAAGAGGAAGTCCATGACCTTGGAACCTTACTAAAAATTGACTCTTAGTGGCTATTAACATTGTTGAGTGATGTACATTTGTGGTCACATGATAACATACCTCCTGCTTGTCTTAGATGGATAAGATTGTATGGTCTACCACTACGGTTCTGGAATGAAAAGATTCTAATGCAGATTAGTGGGCAGATGGGTACTTGTGTTAAGATTGATGAATGTAACCTTAACCATCGTTACCTTGAGGATGTTCAAATGCTGATACAGACGAAATGGGGATATACTAATGGAGATTAGACTGACTATTGATGATACTGAATTACCACTCTATATTGTGAAACTGAACCCTGAAAGATTCCATCAAAGACCCTGGTATGTCTCATCAGCTGCAGAATCAGACCACAACTCCACCTACTCATCAGATGACTGTCCCTCTGTAGATTCTGAAGCTTCCCCCCTTGTGAAATGAATGCACATGAGCATAGCATGATACTATATGAAGAAATTAATGAGAAGAGAAACTCAATTAGTCATAGTATACCAGAACAGATAATGGATGGGAATGTTGAACCAGACACTCCTCATACTAACTACTAGATCCCAAAGAAACTTCACTAGTGGCCTAAACCATTGTGCAAGTTAGCACCTCTAGTGCCCCATACGCCATTTTGCCACAGACCTAAACAGTCCAACCACCAAAAAGGGATGATCACGAATCTAGACTAGAAAGCAATGCTCTGGTAGTGTGTCAGCCTACTAACTCAACCCTGCTATTAGATCAGCACATCGAACCTCAAATTCCCAATACCACATGTTCAACAATGCATTCCACTATATCTGAAATAGAAGGCCAACCTCTATCAGTAGCAAAAACACCCCTATGACTGAGTCCCCCCCCCCCCCGCCTTGAAGCCATGAAAGTGACAATCCTAACTTCTTGTCAGAGAACCTCAAAAAGCCCTCAAACTAGAAGCCAAACTAGAAAGACCAGAGGGCCAAAGAACAACCAACTCATCTTACAAGAATAGGTTGACCAGCTATCCCCATCACAAGATCCACACCACTCAGCAGGACGGATTGATCTGGCTGGTTGTGATCTGCCTAGAGCATGCCTTAGTGATGAAACTGACTCCATAATGGCAGATGGGAGAAAGATGGAGCTGTCCTATGGAGATAATTCAGCAGAGGAGCACCATAGGCTCATAAATATGAATAGCCAACTACGCAGATCCAGAAGATTGGCTACATCTGGCAGGAGCAAAAAGAGAGATGACTTGTTGACCCTATGCAAGTTATAACATACAATGTAAGAGGCTTATGTAGCCCCGGGAGAAAAAGAAGAATTGGGGCACTCATATCAGTGGAAAAACCTGATTTCATCAGCTTAAAGGAAACAAAACTATAAGTGGTCACCAAAGAGGTATGTAGCTTTCTATGGTTTGATAACAATTTTGATTGGGCTTTTCTTGATTCCGCAGGACAATCTGGAGGACTCTTGTGTATATGGAATGTCAACAACTATAAAAAGCAAAGCCTCTTCTCAGCAAACTGCGCATTGGGAATCTGTGGAACATGGCATCAGGATGAGATAAGCTCAAATATGTTAAATATCTATGGCCCTAAAGATTTACCTACTAAGACGAGTCAGTGGCAAGAAATCAGAATTTTGTACTCAGGAAAAGATGATCAAAGATGGTGCCGAATAGGGGACTTTAATACCATTCTAAATCAAGGATAAAGGAGAGGCATAGCTCATAGACCAAACCAGCAGGAGCTATACCAGTTTTTAGTCTTTTTTCTTGAATCTACAGCTCATAGATCTGCCTCTAGCCAACAAAAAATTTACTTAGTACCTCAGCTCTCTCAAAGCCATGAGTAGATTAGACAGATTCCTTGTTAATGATAAGTGCTTATGTGAAAATCAAAACTGGGTGCAGACTTCTCTTCAAAGGGAAAACTTTGATCACTGTCCTATTTGTCTCTGTTCAGATGTTCTAAACTGGGGGCCGAAGCCTCTAAGGGTGCTGAACTCATGGCTAAAAGACAAGCAGTATATAAACATGATTAATGAAGTCTGTACTAGCATCTGCCCCCAAGGATATGCAAGCTACAAAATTCAGGTAAAGCTGAAAGATCTCAAAGATAGCATTAAGGAGTGGAATAGAAATAACCATAGTAGTCTGTCAGCCAGAAGGAAACATTTGCTGGGAATACTTGAAGATAATGAAAGAATGATGGAAACTTGCCCTAACACACTAGATGAATTAACCCTTCAAGAAATCAGAAAGACCAGAGGGCCAAAGAACAACCAACATGAATTTGCAGATGATACACTCATATTCGGGCAACCTGAATAGAAATTTGTTAGAACATTTAAGTCCATCCTGCTGAACTTAGAGCTGTTTTCTGGTCTCAGGATAAACTTCCAGAAAAGCAGCTTAGTTGCAGTGAACATGGACCCAGAGCTGGTGACTGATATGGCAGCATATTTAGACTATAAAATAGAAAAGCTCCCCTATAGATATTTGGGATCCCACTAGGAAGGAATCATCAGAAGAAGGACATATGGCAACCAATTATAGATAGATTTCAAAAGGTTCTCAACAACTGGAGCCAAAAGTACATATTTGCATGGGGAAGGACCATCCTACTCAACTCAGTGCTCACATCCCTCCCTACGCACTACTTTGGCTACCTTAAAGCCCCCTCAGCAGTCATACACAGATTAACATCAATTCAGAGAGATTTTCTATAGGGCATATCCAAGGAACACAAAAAAATCAGTTGGGTGGCTTGGGAAAAGTAAACTGTGCCACTAGACTGGGTAGGCTTGGTATCAAGAACCTAAGAAATCAGAATGATGCCATGATGGCAAAGTGGGAGCAAGAATCTTCTCGGGAGAAAAGTCCTTAGCCATGGATATCCTAAGATCTAAATATGCAAATCAGGGAACCCTAACAGTGGGGAATCTCAGGGAACTCAGGAGAGTGGATGGAAACCAGATCAGCGGCTGAAGGTTAGTAAAGCATATGAATCTAGATGATGGAGGGACCTCCTAAAAATAATGAGCTCAAATTGGATAGTGAACATGGCCAAGATTTAGCTTGGCAATGGTGAAGATATAAAGTTTTAGACTGATACCTGGCACGGGGAAGTGATTTTTGCTACAAAATATATCAGGCTATACAGACTTGCAGCTGACAAGGGTGTTCAAATAGCTGATAAAGGACATTGGCAAGAAAACAATTGGAACTGGAATTAGCATTGGAAAAGAAGTATCATGAGGCTGGTTGAGTTGTTGGAAACGGCTGCATTACTGGAAAACTTGGAGGGTATCTCCCCTGACTTCCTAAAAAGAGACCTCTTTTGAGGGAATGCAGAAGGTGGCTACACAACCAAAAGTGGATATGCTTAGAATGTGCAATCTCACCCCACCATCCCTTCTCCAACTACGAATCTGATGGTCTCGGAATTATATGGAATACCTTCACACCAAAAAAGATCATGATTTTCAATTGGAAATTGCTGCAAAATGCCATCCCAATCAAGCAAGTACTCATGCAAAGGCATATCACACTGCCAAGCTCAAATGACAAGTGTACATTTTGCTTAGCTCATGCACAAACTACCAAACACTTATTCTTTGAATGTTTTAAGTCTTTGCAGGTCTAGCTCAAGCTACTGAAGTGGCTAAAAATTGACAAAATAGAGCCAATAGTAGCAGCTCTTGACCTACAGACATTCATAGAACTGAAGCCTGAAAGAATTAGCAAAGGAGCTTGGCCATCCATTTGGTTAGCCACCACATGGTTTTTGTGGAAAACCATGAAACTTGTCCATTTTCAGAGCAAGGAAATGGTGGTGGAAATCATCATGCAGACTGTCCAGCGAGAAACCTGGAGCTGGATACAGGCTAAATCCCCCCACTATCCTTATTTCTTTACTCATTGGCAGTTAAATCTCCACTCATGTATAACAAACATGTAATCTTATGTGACTACACACATGAGCACGGTGAACAGGCAGGATGCTCTCAACAAAAGAGAAACCTTCGGTATGTCCTGAAAGTGGTTGTTAGCAGACATAGTTGAAGGAACACATGACAAAGGCATAGGGAGGCGGGATGTTAATCCTGGGGAAATGCAGTATATAATCCAAAGGACAATGTGGTCCTGGTTCAGGGGTAGACGAGCAGAATTCTAATATTGGGTGCATGATTGGCTTAACCAGCCATTATTATGCATGGGAAAACATACCAACTGAAGATAGGAACAAATTGGAGCACAGATAAGGGCACATGCTACATATTCAATCAGGGAAGTATTTCAATTATATTTTCCTTATTGTATCTTAACTTCCTCTAATATTTCCTGTTGTCCTGACAGATGTACCTGAAAGAGGTACGGTTTGTGAAAGCATGGAATGACGCAGATTACTGACCATTGGACTGGATTCTGGAGGTAGAGGACAGCTAATCCAGATGCTTCATGTAACTGAGGAATGGAATCTCAGTTGGCAGATTTGAGGTTGAGGTAAACATAGCACTTTCTTCTCTTCAGGTAAAATGCCTGCACTGCATTTTAAGTCTTGAATGCCAGAATATTGGCACCTTGATCTTTACTAGTCAGGCTGTGGGCAGTGGATGCTATGCAATATATGTTGTGAAGTGGAATTATTATGCTCTTGTATTATCTCTTTACTTCTTGGCGGTATAGGTAGGAGGCTGGATATGAGGGAATTACACCCTAAAGTACTCCATGTTGAGCCACAGAACATAAATCACATGGAGCAACACTAGGGAATGGGTGTGATGCGTCTCTAGGAACACTTGGAGATGGAATTCAGATTGTTGGCTTTGTGTAAGAGGCTGAAGGGATCATGTAACCATATGTTTGGTACTTGGCGTGTGGCGCTAGTAATGGCAGCATAACAGAGCTATAGTGAGTTGAACTGAGCAGAATTTTGCATAAATGAGCATATATGAGCAAGAACCAAGGGATTTGAAATGTATGCAGTGGACAAGGATGGGGGCAATATATCAGATGGCTAAGATTCTATAAGGTGTACATGCTGAGCATTGTTAACTACCACGGTAAAGACTCATTTAGCCATATTATGGCGGCCTGCATAGTCTAAGGTCAATAGATCAATGTTGTATTTAGCATGTAGGTTTACATAGCTAGTTGGAAATCTTATTACCTTGATGCTATAAGGGATACAGGCAAAGCTGGGGGGTTTAGCAGGGTAATGACCCCTGTCATCAGTAACGTGGCAACCTGCATAGCTAAGAGCTAGTTAATCACTATTGTATACCCACCTTGTCCATGTACATGTATCTTATGTCTCATGTCAGGTATTCTCGGTTGTTTGTCATTTTTTTCGTTTTTCTTTTTGGTTTGTTGTCGGATCGTTCGCGATCATTCCTTTGTACATACTTTATATTTATATTGAATTTTGGCCTAACCAAAAAAAAGGAAGGCTATCAAGTGGGTGTAAACATCCCGAACTAATTGGAAGGGCACAATATAACAAGCTTGAAGAAATTTGACAATAAAGGGATGAAGGGGAAAATGAAGCCTCCTCTATAGTTGAACCTTGAAAATTGTGAAACACCGGGGGGAGGCTGAAGAATTGCCCTCCGGAGTTAATCAGATCATAGTCACCTAGGATATGAAATTGGACCCTAATATCATCTAAGGCTCCCTGATCTACCCGAGAAACCATCCAAGTCAAGGGTAAATCCCTAGTTGAAACCCTCTTTTGGACCGCACCAAAGGAGCTAGCCCATCAGGAAGAGAAAATATTGGATAGTTGGGCAATTAAGAGGTTGTTCTGGTTCCCAGCCCTGAGCTAAAGTTGCTACCCATGTAGCCGCCCTTTGGAGGACTTACACATTTCCCCGTTTCTTCTTGATTTAACCATTGCACTAATATCACAGACGGTGAGAACATGCTAAAGAAGGTTGAAGGGTAAATAAGTAACAAAATGTACCTACAGAATGGAGCAGCAAGGAGACGGCGAAGGAAAGCGAGGGACTCAGGATGGCACGCAACAGAAAGAGCTCAAACGTCACTCAAGGAAAAGTCGGAAGAGTCCAAAAAGTTCAAGGGCTACGTCTATAACTCTTAAACTTAGGGGGTTAGTGATGTGGGTTAGAAAAAGGTTGGTAAAAAGCCCATTAGATATGGGCCTCCCCAGTATCACGAAGAGTAGATTCGCAAAGTAGATAGGATGCCTGAAAGACTAACCCTGCCTCGAGGACTCTTCCTCAACTACCGACAAGTTCTTTGAAAAGGGCACATGGACTCCACCGACAAGAACATGATGGTAACCGCTCACAAGTGAGGTTGATGATTAGCCATCACATCACACCAGTTCAAGGAAGAATGATCTCGTACCTCGAGCTAGTTAGATGCATCCCCCCAAACAAAGACGAGACAACTGCCTCCTGGCACATATATTTCCACGAGTCATCGACAAAGAAGATAACAAGCAACTGCAACCGCCCAAAAGTTGGGCATATGATTTAACTGTTGCATCCATTTAAAAGTATCGATTTGTATGTGTTTCATAAATAGGCCGATTGACTAAGAAAAAGATAACAATTCTATGGAAGTACAGTTGAGTATACTTACACTTATTCATTTGTTTCTCTTCTCTCCAAGAATGTGGTGTGATTAAGGAAATATTAGCGAAGCGCATGCATACACACCCAACCTTCACACACCTCTTTTCCCTGGTTTCATCATACCCATGTTGGGAAATACTTAGTGTTCCCATACCCAATTTTAGCCATTTGCTCCTTGATTGTTGGTGCACCACAAATGCTAGTTGCTTTAACAAGATCTGCAGAGCTTGCCAAGTTTCTATACGCAAATGTGGCTTCTTGGTTAGTCAATACCCTAGTGTTTAAAATAGTTTCTAAGTTAGACATGGCTTCCTTTGATTGCCTAATCATAGCGATGACATCGCCAAACACATCTATATTCCACTTTTTCACCAATTGTTTGAGGGTTTTCATTTTTTCTTTAAGAATGAATCATTTGGCTTCACAGTAGACCAGACTGGTCCATTCAATTTCAACAAGCTAAATAAAATTTGCCTGTCAACCACACATCATAGACTTTGAAGGCGATGGGACCCAAATTTTTCTGGACTTCAATGAATAGCAAAGGAGAGTGGTTTGGCACTGTCTTTGGTAGTGCTTGTTGTTTCAACCGTAGCGATTTTGAACCCATGAATCATTGATAAACACACAATCCAGTCCGATGTCCACTCTTCCATCAATAGTAGGCCATGGCAATTTGCATCCCATTACATTTAAGTCTACGAGTTGAGTATTAGCAATGAAGCTGGCAAATTCATTTATTTTAGTATCTGGCACTTGAGAGACTTATTTTTTTTCTTCTTGGCTTAGAATAACATTAAAATCTCTAAGCCTATAGTAATGAGACGGTTGGAGAGTTTATAGTTTAGATAAGATAGCTTCTCGTAGTTGTCTATTTAGATAAAATATGCATGGAGAATAGAAAGAGATGATACAGGCCGATTGAGAATTCGGTATCCACTCACCTTCTACCCTAAGGGCACTAGGGATTTCCCAGCTTCTATAAAGTTTGAAACAATATGTTTTTCTAGGATTCTCCCAAGCTTCGTATAGATGCTTGATACTGCATATCATATGAAGTGGCCCCCCAAAATGAAGCTAATATTTGAAGGAATATTATTTCCATCTTAGTCTCCAAGATAATTGCCATTTTCACATCATTTTGCATTATTCTAGATCTGATATCTAGTTGCTCATGGCGAATGCCTAGCCCTACAATATTGTAGGATAGAATCCGTATCAGTCAATCCTTGTATCTTGACCAACTGGTAAGCTGATATGCTTTATTTAGTGGTGAATTGTGTGTGCATTTGTTGATTTTGATCAACTTTGGAGAAGATAATCTTTGCATCTTTGCTTGAGAGATTTGAACTTGTGGCATCTGTTTTTCTCCATTGAAGATCTTGATTTTTTACATTGCTATTGACTATGTTAAATAAATGGATCTAGTCTAGCTGTGAATGGTTATTTTTGGCTAAGCTCTAGTGACAATGTGATTTCTGCAGAATCGAGACATGCTCCTGTTTGTGTAAGCTGATTTGGTATTCTGAAAAGATCATGTGACTAGCCAAGATTTCCGTTGGGTTTGCTAACTTCAGCAATGGTTCTGGAGACTTCTTCTTCATGGGTTGGGCCTGAGATTTTGGTTGGGCCAACTGGGTTGCTTATAACTAGGATTGAATACCACATGAAGCTTGAAGCGAAAGAACTCAAAAAACTCACGGGGTAGGCTCTTGGTGAAAAGATCAGCAACCCGATGTTGAGAAGAAATCAAATGAGTAATGATAGTGCCAACAAGGACTTGCTCGCGAATGAAATGATAGTCGAGATCCACATGCTTGGCCCGTTTATGAGCAATAGGGTTGGTACTGAAGAAGATGGCACTCTTATTGTCATAGAGAAGAACAGGGGGTCGTGGCAAAGGGATACCAAGATCACTGAGAAGATGGTGCAACCAGAGGACCTCAACAGCAGCCGTAACAAGAGCCCGATATTCAGCTTCACACCTAGAGCGAAAACAGTGTGTTGCTTCTTGGCACTCCAAGAGACCAGATTGTCTCCAAGAAAAATAGCATAACCAGAGGTGGATCAACAAGTGTCAGGGCAGCCAGCCAAATCCACATCAGAATAGGCAAGCACTGAACCAGGAACTGCAGAGGGGCTAAACCGAAGACCCATAGACAAAGTTCCATGAACATACCGAAGAATTCGTTTAACAGCATGAAGGTGAAGATCGGCGGGAGCATGCATGTACTGACTCACAGAATTAACTGCATATGTTAGGTCAGGACGAGGGTGAGCTACTGCAAGGAACCAACAAGAGAGCAGTACATGGTGGGATCATCCAAGGGTTCACCTGCAGAGGAAAGGTACTGAGAGATAGCCATAGGGGTAGTAACATGACGACTGTCAAGAAGCTGAGCGCGACTAAGAATATCACGAGAATATTTCATCTGACTGAGGAAGAGGCCACCACCAAAGGAAGTTGCTTCAATAACAAAAAAGTAAGTGAGAGAGCCGAGGTCCTTGAGGGCAAACTCAAAATGCAGGCGGCTAACAAGATGATCCAGAAGTGAAGAGCTAGTGCCAGTAACAATAATATCATCAACATAAAGGAGAAGACAAATGGCATCAAACTCCCGTGTAAAGATGAATAAGGAAGTATCAGCACAACTACAAAGAAAACCAATGGTGAGAAGAAATGTGCTAAACCGCTCAAACCAGGCTCGGGAAGCTTGTTTGAGCCTATAGAGGGTCTTCTTCAGGTGACAAACATGATCGAGGTAAAGAGGATTAACATAGATAGTGGGCTGTTCCATATAAACATCCTCAATCAAGTACCCATTCAGGAAGGCATTTTTGACATCCAACTGCTGAAGAGACCATCGGCGATAGACAGCAATGGAGGGAACAACACGAACTGTAATAGCCTTGATAACCGGAGAAAAGGTATCAAAATAATCCAAGCCAGGAACTTGACTAAAGCCGCGAGCAACAAGACGAGCTTTGAGACGTTCCACAGATCCATCAGGAAAATACTTGGTGCGAAAAAACCATTTGGAGCTAACAACATTGTCATGAGCGGGACGAGGAACAAGGGCCCAAGTATTATTCTGGTGGAGGGCAGCTATTTCCTCATCCATGGCAGAGATCCAGGCAGGGTGCTTGGCAGCAGACCGAAAACCATGGGGATCAGTAGCGGTTAAAAGAGCAGTAAGAAAGCCATCCGAAACAACAACACAGTAATCATCAATGATCTCAGGACGAAACACACCAGCTTGAGCACGAGTGACCATGGGATGAGAGCCAAGCACAGGGGGAGGAACAGGAGCCAAAGAAGGCTCATAAGAGGAGGGTAAATTGTCAGGGGAGGGAAGGAGAGGTATGGAAGCACTATCAGAGGATATGAGGGAAGAGGAAGTAGGAGACAAAAGTGGACAAATAGTACAAGGAGATGAGGAGGGAGAAGGGGACGGAGTAGGAGCAGGGGGAATGCAGCAAGAACTGGAGGCTCAAGGAATGTGGAAACATCAAGGACAGATGTGGATGGAGATGGAGAGGAGTGATAATAAGGAAAACAATGCTCATCAAAATGAGCATGACGAGTGATATATATGCGAGAAATGGAGGGATCAAGACAGCGAAATCCTTTGTGAGATGAGCTGTAACCAAGGAATAAATAGGGCAAACTTCTGGGTGCAAGTTTATGGGGTATATAATCTCGGAGGCAGGGAAAGGCACGGCAACCAAATGGATGAAAATAAGCATAGCTAGGTGCAGAGCGTAAAGGAGCTCAAAGGGAGAGATACCTGATAAGAGAGGAAATGGCAACAAGTTGATGATATAGACCGTAGTGTTAAATGCGTCAACCCAATAAGATAAGGGAACATGTGAGTGAAAAATAAGGGTAAGGCCCATCGCAGTTACATGATGGTGCTTGCGCTCAGCACGGCCATTATGCGCAGGTGTATAGGGACAAAACATCAAGTGGTGAATGCCATGAGTGTGAAGATGATGTTGAAAATGATGACTTGTAAACTCAGTGCCACCATCACTTTGAAATTTTCGGATGGAAGTGGAATGTTGCTTTTCACAAAGGTATTGAAATGAACAAAAGTAGTATAAAAATCATATTTGTTTTTTAAGGGGTAAAACCATGTGAAACGGGAATAATCATCAATAAATATAACATAGTAACAAAATCAAGTCAAAGATAATACATGAGACGGGCCCCAAAGATCACAATGTATGAGAGTAAGTGGACGTGAGGCACATTTGTCTGTAGCTACAAAGGGTAATCTATGATTTTTTTGTCATTTCATAGGATACACAAATATGAGGGGTAGGGGGCAAAGAGTTTAACAAAATACGACCCTGGCAATCTAACAGTGAGATAATAGGGGATGATACATGACCCAAACGAGCATTCCATAACTCAAAAGTACTGCTAGGATATGATATTGATAGGGAAGGCACAAAAGCAGGTATGCAGCGATCTAGCACATACAGGCCTCCATCATGCTGGCCGGTGGCCACCACATGTCCCGTGTGACAACTCTAAATCACAAAGCAATGATCAATAAAAGTGATAGTAAGAAAAAAATCAGAGGTTAATTTACTGATGGATAACAAATTTTTTGTAAGAGAAGGAACAACAAGAACATCAAGCAAGGGTAAGGAAGCTGCAGAGACAGAACCAATATGAGTAATAGAGAGAGGAGCATCATTGCCGACAACGATACAAGCCTTACCCGTATAGGGTGTAGTGTGGTCAAGAGTAGCCGGAGTAGGGGTCATATGCTCAAAAGCACCAATGTCCATATACCAATAAAATATTGATGAGCCACAAACACTGGCCACAGAAGGAGGGGTGGATGATGGGAGAGTAGAATGTGTCCGCCAAGAGGTGGAATGGGTCTAGGGGAGCCAACAAACCAAGGGGAAGGAAAGGAGCCAAATTGAAGATTGGGATTGGGAGAAAGGGGTGCCCCTATGGGTGCAAGGGGCAGTGGGTCCGGAGAAGAAAAAGCGGTTGTGTGGGCCTGAGCAGAAATGGACAAGAAATGCTGAGAAAAATATGGACTGGGTAGCCCATAAGTGAGATGACTAGAGGGCATTGAAGTTCTCTGCACAAACTAGTATATCACAAACAGAGGGTAAGGGGTTCAGGGAGAGTTGGGAGCCAACGAAAATGGCAAATTCAGGGTCGAGACCACGGAGAAACCAGTGAGACTGATCGAATGGTGACACAGGATGGCCAATGGATACAAGCTATTCACAAGTTTAAAGAATGCTCAAGCATACTCTTTTAAGGAATGATTGTCGCGCTGAAGTTGCTGAAGAGCATCTCGGAGACCAAGCTCCTGGGAGGGGCCGGATCTGCTGAATTCGTGCTCTAATGTGCTCCATACATTGCGAACAGTGAGATGACCAATGAGGACCCATAGGTGAAGATTGAGAGCCATCAACATAGCCTAAGAGGCCGTGGCGCTGCAGCAAAGATCGGACTTGAGTCCGCCAGAAGAGGAAGTTAGTGGGGGTAAGTTTAGCAGTGACCAAATGGGAGAACTCAGCATAGGTGAGGGGAAATTCTGGTGTAGCCATGAAGGTTTCGGATGAAGAGGGACAGAGAAGAAGTCAGGGAAGAAGTGGAGAAGAAATCAGGATCAATAGGAGCAGTTTGAAGCTTCAAGTAAAGACTTTGATACCATGACCAAGTGCTAAGGTAATATGCTTTATTTAGTGGTGAATTGTGTGTGCATTTGTTGATTTTGATCAACTTTGGAGAAGATAATCATTGCATATTTGCTTGAGAGATTTGAACTTGTGGAATCTATTTTTCTCCATTGAAAATCTTGAAATTTTACATTGTTATTGACTATGTTAAATAGATGTATCTAGTCTAGCTGTGAATGCTTATTTTTGGCTAAGCTCTTGTGACAATGTGATTTCTACAGAATTGAGACATGTTCCTGTTTGTTTAAGTTGATCTATTATTCTGAAAAGATTATGTGACCAGCCAAGATTTCCGTTGGGTTTGTTGACTTCAGCAATGGTTCTGGAGACTTCTTCTTCATGGGTTAGGCCTGAGACTTTTTTATGGCCAACTCGGCTGCTTATAGGTGTAACATATCTCCGGAAAAAATATCCATAGTATCTTTTCGAAACTGAACAGACAGAGTAGTGCCTACATGCTCCAAGTAGAGGCTCTAATCTCTTTTATCTATATTAGAGATTTTTTCCAGAAGATGTGGATCCCTTCCTCGTATTTGTTGGCCAAATTGATATACTTCTTAGGCATTGCCATTGATATGGACCATACTTGGGGATCTGCTTTCCATTGATTGTACATTTTGGTTTAAACTTTGTTCAGTCTTTCCTCACTTATCTTTCCATTCATATTTTGGTTTTCCTGTAAAGATCATTATTTGGAGGTGCAACAATAACAATAGAGACAGCAGGAGCAATGTAAGAGTTTAGCAGTTGGCCCTTAGTTCTTGCTTCGTTGGGAACTTGTTCAATTATTGTGGTAATGGGCTCATAACTATTACATAGGCTTACAATAGGTATTGGGCTTGCTAGATTAATAGGATATATTGGAGAGGTTACCTTGTTTTGTGAGAAACCAAAAGGCCCAATAAGATGTTCAAGCCCAATAGAGGATGATACTTTATGCATAGAATATTGGAGTCCCATTCACTGTGAGGAGATGGAAGAACTACCCACGTGGCCTATGTTAGCTGTCGTGGGTCCCTTATGAGGGGGAACTCCTGAATATTCAATGGACTCGGGAAAACTTGAGATCTTATCCCTTATGCACGAATATCTATCGTGTATCGTAGTGAGAGAAACATTCTTTTCCCTTTTCTATAGTATTCGTCGGAGAGTTTTCGGCCAATTGGACATCAAAATCTTCCGATATGTAGTTGAAATACATTCTTCTACCGAATTGAATCTCAACCTGACTATGGATAGTTCATGAGATTGCGGTGTGTTAACCATGAGAAAAATACAAATCTGCAGACACAAATTAGCAGCAAATAGTAGAAAAAGGATTGTTCTAAATATTTTGTGAGACCTAGTTATAGAATTAAGTCCGGAAAAATTTGCCAAGTTTACGAGTTACCCATTGATAGTACCGGTTTCCTCGGCATTTAACAAGCACTCCTTCCACATGTGAACGATCCCTTCATGGAGTTCGAACATCATAGCACTATTTGCTCACTTGTTTCATGTATGCTTTCACGGGATATACTTTCCTTTGAATAGGTTTAGAGGGTCTAGAAACTCAAGGGAAATTTACTTGGAGTGCCTGATTCCCCCACCTTAATGCCATTGAAGAGAGCAGTAAAACCGTAGTTGGTTGGTTTGAACTTCGTCAAACCAAATCTTTTGCTTGGTTTGTTTTTTTTGGTAAGTAAAGTTTTAATTAAAATAAATGGCCAAATGGCCTTCACATTACATCAGTAATAACCTTCCTCAGGAATAGGTAGCAGAACCTTGCTACTTCTAAACTATCTAGAACAGCTAAAATTTACATTTATGTTGCAAAAACCAGAGGATTACAGAGCGGTGGGTATCGCATCCATTCTGTAATTGTAAGGCCACTGTGGACAGAGTTGTGTGCCTGCGTCCATTGCCAAAGGCTTAGCTTGATCCAGTCTATGGCTGATAAGTTCTCTGTTTTCATGTCCCAACGAATTGAGTTCCTATCTTTCCAAAGGCACCCAACAACTGACTGCCAAACTGCCTTCCACAATTCCAACCCTTGGTTTCCTTTGATGTGCCCCATATGGTTGTTAAAGTGTCTTTGTAGGTCATAGTGGCCCATATATGACAATCCGAACCAATCGTAGACAGACCCCCAACGCTCCCAAGCATGATAGCAGACAAGGAATAAATGAGCAGCTGTTTCTATTGATTCTCCACACCAAACACAAGACTGCATCATCATAGTCATCAGGGATGTTTATGAAATACTCGACATCATGTTTTCATCTAGTTTTTGTACTCTTCGAACCTTGTTTTCAAACCATTGTTTTTACCATGTTTCAGATTCACGTTGTCATCTCTTTTAATTTCACTGCATCTTTGGGTTGTCTTTTTCCCTCGTGCCATAGTACGTATAGAAGAAAATCCTTGTGCTTAACTTGGGACAGAAAGTAGAGATGAGTTGATCTCCAGAAAGAAATCAAAAGGGAAAGATAATACCAACTTTTAGTGTTTTTATAAAAATATTTTTTTTGGTTGACAGCTGATATCCGACTATTTGTCGACTAGTCCACAGGGACCTACCCGCACAATTCTCCGGGCAGTTCGGGCAAACGGCTCACTGGGCATGCCCTGTCATGAAACCAAAGTCTAGCCCCAACGTTTGCGTCTGGTGGGAGTCGAACCCACAACCTCTCGCTCTTATAGGGGAGAGAGTTATGGGGATTTTAATAAAACTATTATTTATTTATGGGCATGCTTTGAGTGCATGCCAAACCACATACAAAAGGTTTTGACTCGTAGGTTAACCGGACCCCTACATTTGACTTCCCCTCCCAAACTAGGTAGAAAAACTTATATCTGTCCATTGGTATCATGACCGACTCGGATCGCCTGGTTATATGGTTTGTTCTTTGATTGCCCAACTCTTCTACATTATCCTCATATAAGGCATTCTCCATTCTAATTTTTCCCTACGTTACCTTATCCAATTGCGAAGGTTCCCAAATTGTCTAATTCTTCCCTGCTGATTCTTCTTTTGCGAAATCATCAACAATACTGTTGACTCTCCTTAACTGGTGTTGCACCACCAATTGCATTACTGCTATAGTTAATACAAACCTTTATACACATTCGATCGATGGATGGCAAGTGTTTTCGAAACGTGCTTCGCATATGCTCATCCACAAGCCTCATATGATGATTGCAGGGGTAACTCCTACCAGGAACCCTCTCAAACTAGCCTTCCAAGAATATGTGAACCATGGATGTTGAAAAGCATAGTAGCCTTGTTCCAAACCCCTGCCGCCATCTTGCTTCCAGCAAAAAATTGATAGTTAGTTTACTGGTTCCCCTTACGCTATTATGTTTTCATCCATAGGTAAGAAATTGTACCACACCTGCCAAGCACATAAAGCAATTTTTGGAAGCAAAGATCGATTCCAAATATCCTTCAATCGCCTGTCAGGTGGTTCTCTTGCTCTAATAATGTTCCATGCCAAGCTCAAGGTAAAATTCCCTTTTTCCTCCGTGGTCCAGATGGTGATATCATTCCCTCTTAATGAAAAGTTTTCTTTGATTTGTTGTTGTTTGATTTCCTCGCATAGCCTTAATCCCAGCAAGTCTTGTACTAGAGACAGGCAAACGTGCGCGTGCAAACAAGCTAGGCACGGCACGCACAAAAAAATGTGCAAACATGCCTAAATTACCCGCATTAAAACGTGCGGGCGTGCGGGCCAATTTTTTTTTCCAGAAAATGTGCGTATAATACCCGCCTTTTTTTACAAAATGTGCGCGTGCCGAGCTTAAAAATCTGGCCTGCAAACCGTGCGTGCCATATGGGTTGGCATGTGGTGCGGGCTATTCCCCATCAGAATTTAATTTTTTATTTTTATTTTTTATATTACACTATTATTTTCATTAAATAATAAAAAAAATAGAAAACGTGCAAACGTCGTGATCTATTTGCACGCGGGCTGGCCCGACACGACATAGCCCGACACGCACGTTTAAAAAACATGCATATTTTGGCACGCGCATGTTTATAAAATGTGTACGTGCCGGGATGGATTTTCCAGCCCGCAAACCATGCGGAGCCCGGCACACATTTTTTTCTTGTCTCTATCTTGCACCTGCCCTAAGTTCCATTCCTACAATACCCAAAAGTCTTTCATTTTGGCTTCTTTAATAATCACTTGTGTGATCTGTGATGCCCGAGGCCAGCCATTTGTCGAACCAAAATGATGAGTTACCCCCTAGCATGACGACTTTGATATTCTCAATCACTTCCTCTTTCATTCTCATGGCATATTTCCAGAATTGAGAGTCTAACCCTTTGCTATCTCGAATTAGGAAATGATTCTTCTTGCTATGCTTAGCTCATAGGAAATTACACCAAAGGCTATTTTTGGCAGTAGCTTAAAACACAATTTCATTGCCATAGCCTTTTGGATTTTTTTCAGCTCTCTAACTCCAAGTCCCCCTTCTTCTACTCATTTAGAAATTTGCATTCAACAGTGTAGTTTTTTCTTTCCATCACTCTCTCCCCATAAGAAGTCGACCAAACTTCATCTCACTTCGTTCAGTGTGTTTTTGGAGATTCTCATGACCGATAAGATATGAATGAGGATACTTGAGAGCACATGTCTTATCATAGCTAATCTTCCGGACAGAGTTAGGAGCTCGCCCTTCCAGCCCACTATTTTATTTTTGATTTTTTGTATCAAGGGCTTTAGTATCACTCGATTGATCCTCCCGTTAAAAAGTGGAACTCCTAGGTATGTGGTGGAAAACTCACCTACCCTGAAATTCGTTGCTTGCGAAGTTTGCGCCTTTCTTGCTTAACTGATTTTGCTAGATAAGAAAATGGTTGTCTTTGCTTTATTGACTTCCTGCCTTGACAAAAGACAGTATTTCTCCAAAATCTTCATCAAGACTCGCACTGATATCCTATCTCCACTAAGGAATAATAGGGTATCGTCTACATACATCAAGTGTGAGATCACCATGCTCCACATTGGTTGACAGAAGTGTTTGATGGCTCCCCTAACCCCTTTCAAATTCCTGAATGATCAATCTTGATAAAGTGTCTTGCATGAGTGGATCCCCTTGTCTAAGGCCCTGGACTGCTGGAAAGAATCCAGTGTCTTCTCGTTCATGTGAATTGAGAATCATTACTCTTTGACACATCTTATTAGAAGCGTACACATTGCCTAATTGAAACCTTTTGCTAGAAACACCTTTTTTAGGAATGACCATCTAACCTTGTCATATGCCTTGGCCATGTCCAGTTTCACTATGGCATTCTACCCTAGATGCTTCTTGTTGATACTTTGGATAAACTCTTGTGCTAGGATGATGTGATCAAACATGCTTCTTCCTTGGACAAAATTTCCTTGTTCATCTGCAATCAACTTTTGAATGAATTTTGCCATTCTGCATACCATAATCTTTTATAGGACATTGTATATCACACTACATACGCTAATCGTGCGGAATTTGTCGAAATCCATTGGATTCTTCACTTTGGCAATTAATACCAGCAAATTTGAGGTGAAAAATCTAGGGACTGTTA
This sequence comes from Pinguicula moranensis, assembly GCA_028565015.1. Lineage (NCBI taxonomy): Eukaryota > Viridiplantae > Streptophyta > Magnoliopsida > Lamiales > Lentibulariaceae > Pinguicula > Pinguicula moranensis. Next base: position 26,482 of record JAOWBN010056228.1, read on the forward strand.
GCTCCAGAGAAGAACACTTGAATCGCACTAGCTAAATCCATCCCCATAATCTCCCAAGTTGATTTAAAGAATTCATATCCAAATCCATCTTGTTCTCGAGCATTATTCCCTGGAATTGTCCACAAGACATCTTTGATTTCGGTGATCGATGGGGTCATGCACATGCTATTATTCTCTCTTTCATTGACTTTTTGTTCGAAAAGTTCTAAAAGATCATAGTTGGAGTCTGTCTCCTCATACGAATTTAGTGTTCTTTCAAAATACCTGGCGGCTTCCTCATGCACACTTTTGGCTCCATTGAGTATCCTCCCTCTTATAAGACCATTTGATTAATGGTGCCTTTATTCCTCTGTGTTGATGATTTCGTGGAAGAGTTTCGAGTTTCTATCTCCCTCTTTAATCGAGCTCTTCTTTGCCATTTGTTCAAGTCTCGACATTTCCCGATTTTTCTATTTCTACCAATTCTTCTTTGGTGGCCACGTCCAATCTGTCTTCATACTCTTCATGTAACTCCCTTTCTAGTTGCTCCATCCGATACTCTATTTCCTTAATTTTACTTTGTGTTTTGCCAAAGGACGCCTTATTCCATTCTCTTATCTTAATTAGGATATTCTTCAACTTCTCGCCCAGGTTTAGCATCTTGTCCTTGTGCTCTAGTGAACTCCAATGTTCCTCTACAAGTGCCTTGAATGAATCACAATTTGTCCACGTATTCAAAAATATAAAGTGCTTTGTGCCATAGTTGCATTGTTGCTCATCCAGGGTGACCATTACGAGGTTATGGTCTGACGATTTCCTATGCAGCAGCTCATAGGATGTAAAACTTTTACATTTCATACATGTACTGTTTACTAGCACTCGTTCTAGTTTAGTCCATATCCTGACACTATGCATTAAAATCACCAAGTACTATCCATGAATCGTTCCTTGGTTGAATTACTTTCAGATATTGCCATAGAGCTCTTCTGCAATGTAATCACATTTTTGATAGACACAAGTCATCGGGAGCGTTTGATCATCTTGTTTATACCATCCAATTATTGCCTAGTCACACTTACTACCTCTTGTAAAGTCGTGTTCCTCCTTCCCAAAATTCATACTTTACCATTCACTCCCTCATTAGCCACATAACACGTAAGTTGAACTACTTGGCCTATCCATCCCATTTGATTAGATTCCATAAAATGTTCCGAGATAGCTAACAGGCTAATATAGAATTTTTTTATAAGTTGCATAAAATGATTTTTTGATTTCATAATTCCTCTAATATTCCAGAATTCGATTTTATTCCACATATAATTGTAGTAAAAAATAATAAAAATTTCTATAGAGGTTAAAATAGAGAAGTTACCTGGGGTGTTGGGCATGTCTCTTTAGGTGCACCCTTGGCTCTTTTCTCTCTTTCCACCTCTTATGTATCTGAGTATGCCTTCATGTTCAGGCATACTATCAACCCGTCAATGACAACCGTGCTTGACGAATTATTCTCGGATTCCATTGGACTTATAGGAGAACTGATATAGCGCAAGAAATCTTGGGCAAGAATTCCATAAGAATGGTGGACCTCACATGTTTAAGACCAAATGAACAATTGGTATTTATGTTTAACACGTGGGGATTGATACTAAACACGCAGGGTCACTATTCTTGTGAAATTCTTGCCAAAATATTCTTGCGCTATATCATTTCTCGACTTATAGGGATGATAAAATTTGTCTCCTTTCGAGCATGTAATTCGTAAAAATTTATAGGGGAGATAAAATTCCGTTGGACTACCACCTTATAGTTGAAAACCTATAAGCATGCTTAACTGAAGATAACATCACTTGGTTGTAAGCTTTAAAATCTCTTCCATATTTATACAAAGTAAATCTTAAAAAATCTCGTTGATGAGTTTAAAATGAAATCCCAATCAGTCAACGCAAGGGAACTTACCAGGGACCTTCCCAATTGAAAATTCTCCTGAAGCAAGCGCGTGGTAGTTACTCCGTTTTTCAAAACCCTACAACGTAGTAAATGTAAATGCGACATTCCGCGTGCAGTTTTCAACTTGACACGGCGTCGCATGGTACTTGAACAATACATACAACTTACAAGGACTTCTGCCTATATATTTATATTTACCCTAAACAACAGTTTTCATCGGTCACCACTCCTTTTTCAGCTTTGTTTTCCGAATCAGAACAGAGGACGATTATCTGCTGCAACAAACCGTTAACCGCTCTCCAATTCTTCCGCCAATGGGAGATTCCCATCTCAACGGAGCCTACTACGGGCCCCCAATCCCGCCGTCGTCAAAGACCTACCATAGCCATGGCCGAGGAGGAGGAGGAGGCTGCAATCCCTTCACCTGTTGCTGCAGCTGTATCGCTAACTGCATCTGCACCTGCGTCTTCCAGCTCCTCTGCACCCTCGTCGTTATCGCCGGAATCATCATCCTTGTTCTGTGGTTGATATTCCGCCCCAACGAGGTCAAATTCTACGCCACCGATGCCAGGCTTACCGAATTCAGCCTCGATAACAGCACTCTCCGCTACAATCTGGCGCTGAATCTCACAATTCGGAACCCGAACAAGCGGATCGGAGTCTACTACGACGAGATCGAGGCCAGAGCTTTCTACCAGGGGCAGAGATTTGCCTCCGTTGAATTGCAGAAGTTCTTTCAGGGCACCAAGAGCACGGATTACGTGAGCGCAGAATTCAGCGGCCAGAACATTGTTCTCTTGCAAAGCGACGGGCTGTCGACCTACCAGAAGGATAGAGATTCCGGTACCTACGGCATTGATGTGAAACTCTATCTTCGAACTAGGCTGAAGTTTTTGTTCGTGAGAACGTTGAGAATGAAGCCCAGAATTGACTGCGATTTGCAAATACCATTGACTTCCAACGGTACCGCCGCCCCTTACGAAACGAAACGGTGCAAGTTCGATTGGCGTTGATTTGTGAATTCCTATTTGGATTCGGATGAGTTCGATCCGATTCCGTTTCTTGCTATTTTTATTTTATTTGTTATTCTTCTGTACATTTATTTATCCGTTTGATATTGATATTTGATATTCCTTTCCATTACGGCAGTGCTATTTTCTCTGTGTGAATACTGAATAATAAATACTGAGTTTCTTGGAGTTGCGTTTGTTTTTTCCTTCCCGTTGCGTTGGATTTGTGTCCATAAGGCATAAACTATTAATTTGATCATGGTACGGATGTTTGAAGAAACAGTCAAATCCAGACGGTCGCGTAATTTAAGTCTATATTTTGATATGGTCCAGATGAAATCCTGGTTATGTATGGCCCAACCCAATAAGACCAGCCCAAAAACAATGGCTGGATCGTGGAAAGAAATGGGATGGGAGTGGATTCACGAAACACGAGAAGCAAACTTCCATACCCCACCCCAAACCACCCCACCATGGTTTTCTATTTTAGTTTTTTCACACGACTGTTGAAAATCATGTGAAAAACGGGGGTTGTTTCCTCCACTTGTATTCAAAACTTTGTTTCAACTTATAGGCGGATTCATAGTGCATACAAAAATACGCTAGGATTGGAAGCGAGAGACCACAGATTCTTTACATCGTTTTTGAGGGGTGGGGGCGTTAAAAAAATTTTAGGCTTTATGGTGGAGTCGGGTGGGGGTGAGGGACATTTTGCACACAAAAAGATTATTTAAAAAATTATATGTAAAATAAAATTTAAACAACCCCTCCCTGTGTCCCTGTGTGTCGGTGGTCCCTACTTATTACGTACTTCTCATTAAAAATAATCAGACTACAACAATCTTTTGCACAAAAGAACTTTTTATATCATAATGTTGTTCCTAAATGGCCCTCTCTGACAAAATATTGTCCCACATCTTAAGATAAACCTTCTCATTCAATGGCTTCGACTTTTTTTCTGATCTGAGTCAAGGGTAGACCATCCCAAATATTGTTAATGGAGTTGATTCTGACAGTGGTGAATGGACCATTGTGAAGAGTCCCATCGCGTTCTAAGAAATCAACGACACTAGCTGCGGGTGTCAGTAATGGTTCACTCAGGAAAAGTTTACTTGCATTTATTGAGAAACTCATATCTGCCTCCAAATTACTCACAAACTTCCCTCCTTTGTGGCAAAAGCATGAAATGTGGAGGGTATTTTCAGTGTTTGGGCAAGTATCGGACGTTCACCTCCCAAAGCAAAAATAGGGACATGGGAATTGCTTTGGCTTTGTCCGATTCTTGAAGCATCCGATTGATGCAGCGACGTTGGACCAATTGAACAGGATTTGGTTTGGTTCGTATCGTCTTAAAGTGAGTGTGGCTAGAACACATGAACAATGACACAGGTGAGGCGTGACTAACACACGATGGGGCCCTTTCACAGAGTCTCACTCCTCTAGATCAACACAAGAAGACTAGGATTCAACCTCAAACGGTATCCATTCCTTTCAAACTTGGCCCTAATGCTTTCAAGTGGTTAGATACATGTTTAGTTTGATTCCCAGTTCCAATCCTAGATCTTAATACGCTAAACACAATGGCAAAGAACTCGGGATACGAAGGAGGCTCTACGATCCGATTGGAAGGGGGAAGTACTGGTTACATTGCAATCTCAAAATGATCAACAAAAGTTTTTATCTGATGAGGAAACAATGAAGGGTAGGGGGCTGCATTCTTTGCGTCCTTAGAGGCTTGTTAATTGCAAGTTAGCAAGAATGGGTTGCGTCCGAATTAGGGGAGTCCCTCTACATTGTTGGTACGATGATTTTTTTTATTTATCAAAATCGCCTCCAATTTGGTTTCAGTACGGTCAATAGATGAGAAAACCTCGAACAAAATTGAGATGCAGTTTGGTCGGCTCTAGATCATGACGTCTGAGAATAACATGTTGAATCAATCTCTAGAAATACTTACGGGAGATGAGAAATTTAGTGTACACACTGTGGAGAAACAACCAGAAGTGGGAAAGCTCAAGCGCAACCAGGTGTATCATTCGGGAGGAAAAGGGAATCAAGTCCATATCCTTTATGAGGATTGCCCTTCTTTAACAAAAGCCTCCCAACCTCAACCTACAAAATCTAAAATATTCCCATAAGTAAACGTCAGAGGTAGGTCTGAAGTATCATCAGGAAATGTAAAACAAGCAATGGTGGCTGAAATTCTGGAGGGTCCTGAGGAATCTGTCAAATCCTAGATTAATAATTATCCCAGCAAAGAAATTGATGACATTGCGCCCCCTATTCTCCACTATGGCAGTAGGGGAACCGTACAGCGAAAAGCAGTAGAGCATGTGTCAGACATAGTTTTTGATAATTCTCCTTGATTAAGGAACCTCCCAAAAAAACAAATCTTAGACTATTCCCAAAATCGATGTGGCTAAAGAAGACGCAGTGTTAGTCCTGGGACCCAGACCCACTCAATCTCAATCTAGCCACGATCCAGGTATCCACGAGGAAGATACCACGCTTCTGAAGCCTGGTGAGCCTATTGAAATGGTGGAGTTTTCCCAAAACTCTAATAATTTTGACTTAATGTTGTTAATTAATTTAACTCCTGGATCTCTGGCAATAAAAAATTGCGGAAGTTTGGATCGCCTCAATCCAGTGGAAACATTGGCGGCCAGGCTAAAAGGGCACTCTCGGAGAATTCAGGAGACACTTGGGATAAATATGCTAGATGTGGGTAATTTGGATCCTAAAACGTCATATACTGATGAATTGTCAATTCAAGAAACACACCAATCCCAGGCAGATGCAACTGTCGATTTGGCCATCGAGCTTGGGGTTTCCCCAAATTCCTCAAAATCAGATTTATTACATCATCTCAAGTGTATGCAAACAAGAGATGAGCAGTAGTACCTCTCCTCTATCAACCCAGGTCCTGCACACACCCTTCCTAGTAAGTAATGCGGATAGTCTTACAATATCCGTGGATTCGGAACCAGAGGAAAGAAGTTGGAATTGCGTTAGTTAATCAAAACCAGCAACTAAACCTTTTATGCATACAAGAGACTAAACTAAGGGACATCAACCAATGGTTCTGCCGTCAACTCTGGCCGAATGACGATTTTGACTAGGTATTTAGTAAAGCTTCAAAAAGTTTGGTTGGATTACTATGTATCTGGCAAGGCGAGATCATGGAGTTCGGCTGGAATATTGGGAGTGGAAGGTTTCAGGGGTGAGAACAAAAGTCTAGAGAAGATTATGAACATTTGTATAATAGGAAGATAGATCGAAGATCAAAGATTTTGGTCAATTCATCACAAATAACCAATTGGTGGATCTCCACCAACAAAGATTTTGATACACTTGGCCGCTACTAGAGGTGGACAAAGTTGTAGCCGCCTGGACAAATTCTTGCTCTTTGATCCGTGGTTGCAGCAATGGCCAGGCTCTCATCAGATTAGGCTTGACAGGTTGCTCTCGGACCACAGATGATACGATCTTCAATTGAAATTTTGATCTTATTATCAGCTAATGCAGACTATTCTAATTCATATGAAGATTTGGATTCGACAACGAATCCTTTCCAGGAGGGAGGGGATGATGTGATTATTGGGGATCCGAAACGAATTTGGATTCTTGCATGGTTTAAAGTAATTGGATCCTGCAATGTGAAAATTGTAGTAAAGCACAGTTTCGTGGTTTCTTCAAATCATATACACAAACATGGTCGGATCGATCTGAAATTTTAACTGTAGTTCAAAGACTCATTGGGAATTTTTGTGTTTAAAGCAGATCGGATTTGAACGGTCTGATCGTGAGATATAGATTTTGAACAGACTGCTCTTGTTCAGTCACGATCTGCTATTTACAGCACTGCGCATCCTCGGTATTATTAGAGATCGAAGGTCTGAAAATGTTCCGATCGAATTGCAATTTCATCATGTGACAGAGGACTTCCCAATACATTTTCTGACAAAAGAAGATCAAATTCTAACGGTCCGATGATGAGTTATTATTTTCTGAATATATTATTCTCAAATTGAAAGTTGCACGCGATTTATGGAGACCAAATTAAGCATCTGATATGTTGCACGTTTTGGAGACCAAGGCCCTTGCTAGAAGCTGCAAAAAGGATGTTCATTTTATTTATTATGATTTTTAATTAAATTAGTCCATTAATTTATGAGAATTTTGAATTTTAATATAATTAGGTAATTTCCCACTTTTAGGGATTAAGGCCCTGTTTTGCGCACTAGTTCTTCTACTTCTTCTACTACTTC
>JAOWBN010056229.1:0-21011 GCA_028565015.1 Pinguicula moranensis
GGCACTTCCAGGGGAGTATAAGAACTAAATTTCCTAATAGTACCTACCACGTGTATGTTTGCCCCAGAGTCGCAAATCCATCCTGGGGGCAGTGGTTGGTATGGATGCGAGTGCAATAATATTATATGTACCTTTCGTGTGAAGAGCCACATTACCATATGTTTCTAGGGCAGTGGGTGGACTATCTCCTATACCTCCAAACTCATCATCTTCAGCATCCACAGTCATGTGTGTACGATAACCTCCTCTAGCGCCTCCTCTCCTACCATCCCAACCATGGTTGCCTCCTTGTCCATGACCGCCTCTCCATCTAGGTTCCTTATCTTTTATCGGACGTGGGCACGAATCCATCAGATGTTCTATCTCGCCGCAGTTGTAGAAACAACGGCTTTCCCCCTTCGAAGTAGGTGTGCGTGTAGCTAACGTCGAAATAGCCAAAGCTTTGGCACTCGAAACAATATGGAACTCAGAATACAACTCCATCTGACTCTCCTCCTATATCATCGCAGCAATAGCATCATCAAGGGGTGGTATGGTAGACAGAGAGAGAAGGATGGACCTTATCTGGCCAAACATTGGGTTCAGGCCCATCAGGAACTTCATAGTTCGTTTTGTCTCGTCATTCTTTACCCTCATGCAGGCTGGATCACTACAACACGAAGCAGGTAGAAAGTAATCCACTTCCTCCCATAGTTTGATCAGACAAGCAGCATAATCTTCAACCTTTTCATCTTCTTGAACCAGATCATGAATTTCTTTTTCAATTTGAAACACATGCATATGATTCTCTTTTCTGGAGTAATTCTTTTTCAGTCGAGCCTACATATCATTCACAAGATCCAAACCATCCAAGGATGTGGCAATGGTAGGAGTCAATGAGTTCAATAACCTTATTTTTAGATGAGAATTAACAGCTTTCCATTCATCAGTCTGAGCAGTCGCCTTACCTTTCTCACATCATGTCAGATAGCTTCCTAATTTTCGACCCACCAAGGTAGTCTCAATCCGACGAGACCAACTAACATAAGAAGACCACCCATCCAGTTTCAAGTCAACACTCGGTACGTCAAGCTTGACCTGAATGGTAGATGGAATACTCGGCATAGGTAAAAGACTCATCCCCTGCATTATCCCTTGGATAAGTTACAGCGTAGCCGGATCAAGTTTTGCCAATACTTCTAACCGTTTTTCCACCACATCATCATCCTTTCTTGCCATCTTACAACAAGCACTTCACAACAATTAATCCAATCCACCACTCACCACCACAACATTTTACCACAATCAATTAATACCTCCACGACATGCCTAATTGGGACACCCCAAGTTGTTTAGGCATTCCACTTTAATCCAAACAGCACAACATTTACAAAATTTGATAAGACGAATGCGACAGGCTCACATATTTGGATAGTCTATTTTTTCACCTTTGACGGCGGCGCGGCGACGTGTGCGACGTCTGGAGCCTGCGACGGAGCCCTGGAAAGCTCTAGACAACGCGATTCTGTAGGCAATGTCTCTGGAGCAGGCGACGGCGGACGTGTCGTAGATCAGACAGAAACTATGTGGCAAAGCCCTAACCGCCCGCCCGGGTCAGGGGTGGTCTGAGATGGGCGTGCTCCGACGGTTCATTTCCAGTGGCGAACGCGCAATGACGAACACACGGCGCCGGCGGGTTGGAAGCAATGTTGGTTTGGGAACTTTGGATTTTCGTGTGTTAAGCTCTAATACTAAGTTGAAACAAATGAAAATCAGAATCTTGTTCTTACATTCATCATGTTCATGTCCGATTGATACATATAGAGGGTGTTGTAGGTGTAGTTGGTGGGTGTTTGGAGTTAGGTAAGAGTTTTGGTGTACCTAACTCTACACACGTTTATTCAACAAACCCCAACCCCAACTCGAATAGAACGTAGTTGTAAAGAGGATGAATAGAACTCGTCTAGATAGATTAAGGTGTTCATTGGTTACATCCGGACTAAGTATGGGTTTCAAGATATGGTTGAACACTATAATGATGAAAGCATAAAATGCCCTGCTAAGGGTACACCAACTAGCAGGGAACTTTAATAAGTTTAGTTGGTTAGCAGGGCATTTTATGCTTTCATCATTATAGTGTTCAACCACATAAACTGATAAGCTTAAAATGCAGAACATTTCATATTCAAATGCATTAAAATCATTGATGTATGTAATGATTATCACTAGAACAGATTTAATATTTTCAATATCAGTGCTCAGTCAGTTTATGTCTAATCCATAAATAGATCTCTGGATTGCTTTGAAATGGGCCTTGTGATATGCCAATAATTTTGTACAACCTGGTTTGCATTTCTGCAAGAGAACTAACACCATTCATCTAGCAGGTTATGTTGACTTGGATTATGAAGGATGCGGGGATTCTAGGAAGTCTTTGGTTGCTTACTGCTTTACCTTGGGAGGAAACTGTGTGAGCTAGAAAGGTCAGCTACAACCAATTGTTGCCTTATCCTCAACAGAAGCACAATACGTTGCCTTGAAAGAAGCAATCAAGGAAGGTATGTTACTGCAAGGAATTCGGAAGGAGGTGGAGCAGCTAGAAGAGATAGTAGTAACCTATTAAGATAGTCAAAGCGCATTTTTCAAAGCAAGAACCCTATTTATCACGAGCACACCAAGCATGTGAACGTGAGATTTCGTGAGCAAACAGGAAGTCGGTGTGAAGAAGATACACAAAAAACAATCCTGCCGATATAGGCACTAAGGTGCTGACTGAAAAGAAGTTCAGGCAATTGCCTGGAGCTTCTAACATTGAATTGATGAGATAGAGATAATTCGGGGGGCCATGAACCTAAGACAGTCATATCCAAATGAATATACAAGATTTAGCTTTATTGATATTCTTTTAGTTTTCCCCTAGCACTGTTCGAATCTACTATTTATAAGTGAACTACTTTGGGGTTATTTTTGTACTTTTTTTCTTTGTGGCAAGTGGCCGAAGTTGAGGGCGGTGCAGTGACGTCGTATGAGAGAGATAAGATACGAATATTATATCTTACCATATTGTTGGCCCTTACGAACCCTTATATTTTTGACCGAACTCCTCTTTGTTGGAAAATTATTGTTTTTGTAAGTTATTTTCACAAGAATTTGTTTTCAAACTTGTTATTTAATTTAAATTATTTTATTTTCAAAAACAAAATGAATTTTATGTACTTTCACTTAATTGGATTGATCAAATATATGAATTTTTAAGTAACGATTAAATTGGACTCAAATCCAATACCATTTACCTAACACAAGAAAATTAAGTGGTAGAGTCAAAGGATTTGAGTTAGGATAAATAAATGTTTTAGCTTGGTTGATATCTCTATTAGGAGAGAAGGTTCGTATACTGAGAGATACTAGAAAAAATTGCACATTATCTTTGACCATTAGAATCTTTATGAGATATTTGTTATTTTTCATTATATGTGGATTTATTTGTTTTCTTTAATCCTCTCCATCGGATAAATCAAGGACTCTTTGGAACTCATATAATCTGTAGCTTTTCTGTCAAAAATTCGATATTTGGTTTATTTTGAAGCCATGAGGGCCGCTGAAATTCTTTTGCTCCTCTAATAATATAGAGGTTGGTTCCTTTATTCTCTCTTTCTAACTTCCGAGTAACTAGGAGTGTCTAACTATTGTGGTGAAAGCGAAACCCCACCATTCGTTACCGCTACCGCTAGGGTGGCCTGCCACCACTACCGCTATCCTAACTTATATCATCCACTACCGCCATAATGGTACCAATAATATTGGTAGTGGGGTTATTGATATATATATATATATATTAAAAATAAATAAATTAATTAAATTGGTAAGAAAATATTTATAACAGAAAAAATTGTTTATAAAGTTATTTTAGTTAAAACAAATGGCTAAGTAAAATCATTTTTCTACCTAACAAGGTAAAAAATGTGATTTGGAATGAATGACGAATTTGAATGGGTATTTATAGGTATCAAGTGAGGGAAACTTTTGTGTGTAATATGTGTGGGACAAATGGAGCATAGGTGACGGTGGCGGTAATGTTATTTGTTGGACGGCCCCATGGGTAACACGGCTCTTGAGTTATTTTTACTTGAAAGATCCATTTGGTATTAACTTTATCTTGAGGGAGTTTGTAGTATACCGGGCTCGTGTGAGCTCTTTTCATGTATGTGTGCGTGCCGAATCCTAGCAATTCTGATGAAAATGGGACCACACTCATTCCTACCTGTGATGCTCCTAAAATTGTTGAGAGACATTGGACACCTCCTAAACTATACTGGTGGCCATCATCCTCATAAGTTACTTTAAGCTCTGAATAGGTATTACTGATGGATATTGTTGGTGAGGTGATGCCTGAGACTCAGGAACATATTGCATTCAGGGAAAGTGAAAAGATTAACATCACTAAGGACATAGGTGATGAAGAAGAAAGTGAGTGCCACAACCAAGAAGTAAGACCCACAGTTGAACTTCACTAGGAGATCTCGATGTGGTCTACTGGAATACCTATCTCTAACCAACGAGCAAACCATACTATGGTCAGTGATGAGCCGTTGTCTGCAGAGTTTTCACATGATAAAGTAGACACATAGATGATCCCTCCAGAGGAATTTCCACCACTTGGTTATATAATACAAAAACCAGAACAAGTTGATACTATTTCAACACCCTTACTGAGGAAACCTATAGCTAAAAAAACCAATGGGGGTGGACCAAAGGCTAGAAGAGAAACGAGAAAGGAAATAGACTTGGATAGAGAAAGAGGCCAAGCAATTCTTGATGACTGGATAGGAAACCTGGTTGAGAAACAACCACTCAGACCAAGGGAAGAGCAGGCTCACCTATCTACTGTATCCTCTAGTAGATCGTTAACGTTGTATCATCATAGAGCGAAAGCTGATTCAACTATGGCAATTGGGTGTGACCTGGGCATAAACTAATGCCTAAATACAGAAGTCACGAGAGAGGAACTAATACAACTAAACTGTAGCAAACATCAAGCAATGGAAGCGGGGAAATCTGGTAGCAGCATGCTCGAAAAGGATGTAGTTTCTGTATGAAGATAATCACATATAATGTTAGGGGCCTAGGTGGTCAGGGAAGAAGCGAGTGAGTTAATGAATTAATTGCAAACCAGAAAGTAGATTTTATAAGCTTATAGGAAACACAACTCGAAAGTATATTTTATATGCGGTTACAGGACCTGCGATTGGAGAAAAGAAGATTCACTTGTATCTAAAATCCTTGAAAGCAATGAGCAGACTAGATAAGTTTCTTGTAAATGACATTTGGGTTGGTAATAACACAAATTGGATCCAATCTTGACTTGATAGAGATGATTCTGACCGTTGCTCTGTATGCCTCTACTCAAAAACACAAGATTGGGGCCCCAAGCGGCTGAGAGTTTTAAACTACTGACTGGGGGGTAAAACTTACAACACACTGATAAAAGACATCTGGAACAACCCTTGCTCATTGGGATATGCTAGTCAAAGAATCCAATTGAAGATCAAAGCTATAAGAACAGGCATCAGGCTATGGAATGAGTCAGCACCTAGAGATCTAATGACCAAGCGCAAAGTTAATATTAACAGTCTAAAAGAGTTGGAAATGATAGTTGAATAGGACACAGTGCAGCGTGGTAATGAGATAGATCCTCAAGTTATCCAAAGTCTCTTCAAACCTTGACAACATATTGTTCTAAAAATCACACATCAACTGGATCCAGCAGGGAGTTACTAATGATGTGTACTTCCATAGATGGATCAAGAAGAATAGGATAAGGAATGTAATAAATGGAGTTTGGGATGGCACTACATGGATTGAAGATACAGATCTGGTGAAGATATATTTTAAAAAACATTTTAAAGAAAGGTATACAGAGCTATCCTGGCCAAGACCAAGAATCTACAACATGACCTTCAGTACACTATCCATCAACTCTAAGCAAACGCTAGTAACACCCTTATCAGAGATTGAAATCCTGGAGGCAATCTAAGGTTGTGGTAGTGGAAAGAGTCCTGGTTTAGATGAACTGAATTTTGGATTCATAAAGCATTTCCTCCACTTGATGAAAGCTGAAATCTGCCAAATGGTGCTGGAGTTCAACAGAAACTGTAGAATCGCCAGAGGCAGCAATGCAGCTCATATTACTCTTCTTGCTAAAACTGAGTCTCCAATAAAAGTTCATGACTACAAGTCTATCACATTAATAGGCTTTATGCCAAAGATCATTAAAATGTTTTAGCTAACAGAATTGGCACAATCATGAAGGAGGTGATTTCAGTAAACCAGATGGCCTTCATCAGCGGTAGAAAACTTCTTGATGGTATTCTGATTGCAAACGAGGCAGATGATGAAGTGAAGAATTTGAAAAAATAGGCTATAATATTCAAGGTTAACTTTGAGAAGGATTTTGACACACTTAACTAGGCCTATCTACATGATGTGATGATCAAAATGGAATTCCCTACCTGCTGGATCTGGTGGATTAAGAAACTGTTTGAATCAGCATCAACCTTAGTTCTCATCAGTGGCATCCATACAAAAGAATTTTTATCAAAGAGAGGACTATGGCTGGGTGATCCACTATCACCATTTCTATTTCTATTTGCTGCGGGTGGACAATTAGTATTGGTGAAAAAGGTAACTTCTTTACATAAGTTTAAAGGTCTGGAAGTTGGCAGGGACAGGATACATATATCTCATCTGCAATTTGCGGACGATACCCTGTTGTTTGGGTAGGCCTTTTGGAACACAGTCAGGACATTCAAGGCTATCCTACAAAATTTTGAGCTTATTTCTGAACTGCATATAAATTTTAGTAAAAGTCACTTGTTAAGCATCAATATGCCCCAGACAACTCTGGATAAAATGGTTTCTTTCATGGGTTGCAAAACGGGAACCTTCCTCTTCAAATATCTTGGCCTATATGTGGGGGCTAATCCCACAAATAGACAACACAGAAACCTGCTCTGGATAAGTTCACCAAGTCCTTAAATTCATGGGATCATAAGCATCAGTCCAATTTAGTGTTAGCTGCTCCACCATCTCAATACTTTGCATTCTTCAAAGGCCCTCGATTTGTCATCAAGAAGCTAACCTCCATTCAAAGAGCCTTCTTTTGGGGCAGCACCAAATACAAGAGGAAAATGTGTTGGATCGCATGGAAGAAGATTGATGTATGTAACCTTAGTGCTTTCAATAGAGCTAGATTGGAAAATGGGGGAAAATCCTATCAGGTGAGAAGAACTTAGCAATGAAGATTTTGATATCAAATTATGGATTTGATGGCATACTATCAATAGGGTATCTAAGAGAACTGAAGAAACCTCATATGCAACCTTTGACACAGAGAGGAAGAAGATGTGGAAGAGCCTATGCCTCCAGCTGGTGGAATGATCTGCAAGCTACACCAAGAACTAATTGGTTCAGCCAAAACACTAAGATCAGAGTGGGTTCTGGACTGGACAGATGGTACAAAATACCTCCCTTGCAGAAAGATACCCGAGATTATGCAAAGTTACTTTCAAGAAGGACATCAGCATATCTTATTCAGGCAAATGGGAGAGTGGTAGATGGATTTGGTCACTGAAATGGAGGAGAAACCTGAGAGAACATGAAATCTCTGATCTAACTAATTTACTTTGTTTACTGCAGGGTACAACTCCAAAGGAGACAGGTGAGGACAGAAATGCCTTTGAAGGTAACAACAGTGAAGGCAGCCTACAATGAGATCACTGCACAAACACCAGCTGAGGAAATAGGAAATCTCAAAAGTATCTGGAATAGCATCTCACAATAGATAACAATCATCTTAGTTTGGAAGGCAACTCAGGATACACTACCAACAAAGGTGTCCCTACAAAGGAGGCATATCATACCTGAAGGACAAGATATTTGTTGTCCTATGTGTCATACAAGCCAGGAGACATCTGAACACCTACTCAAAGACTGTCCTATCACTATTCGTATCTGGAAGGCAATGAAAGAATGGCTTCTTAGACAAAGAATGGATCTTCTCACTAATCAGCAAGCAACAACATTGCAGACATACCTAGAAGCAAAGCCAGCAGGAGCCAACACTGTTGCTTGAAAATCAATTTGGATTGCTATGATTTGGCAAATATGAAAGATCAAAAACAACTCTCACTTCCAAGGCATGAAGATAAAAACACCGAACATATTACACACAATTCAGAGGAGTACTTAGTTGTGGATCAGAGCACAGAGAACAGATAGCAATTTCCCTACTCCTTGACAAATTGGCTGGTGCAACCAGTCAGCTGTATATAGTTTTCTGTATGATGAGCAGTTGGAACTGGGAGTGACCAGCAACAGGGATGGTCTACACACGGAATGAGACTATTACACAATCTCCTCTATAACTCAAAGGTTCTTTACAGGGAAATCTTTGGCAGCATAGATTCTAGCGAGCTATGTACCAATCCACAAATAAAAATTTTGATTGATAGGTTGACAGCCATGGCGTTGAACTAAATTGACAAACCTTAAGCTGATATGATGATGACTATGATCCTATTGCTGAGTTTTGTACCAAAATCTAATATTGGATTTTGATAAGTTGAGTGACAGACAACCCTACGAGCAAAACAAAATATTTGAGAGAGAGTGGAGTCTTTGTGGAAGAACTTCTCAAGATGAGTGTTAGACAACCCGGTTGATGAGCACTCCATGCCACAGTTCCCATAAGAACAAGATCTCTTGTAAATAGTATCTAGTTTTAGTTTCCTTGTATATCACATATGTACTCCTTATATGTATTCTATTATTCTCTTAATGAAATTTGTTGGACGAACTTGTCCCACACAGATAAGGTAATGGAAGGATTAAGTATATAAATGGACGAACATTATAATTATTGGTATGAGGCATTTTTGGGGTAAAATCCCAAGAAAAAAATAATGAGGTCTTAGTCCCAAAGTGGACAATATTATACCGATGTAGAGATATGTAGTGCCCGAAAAATTCTAACAAAATATGGCATAACAATAAAAAAAAACTTTTAAGGTAAATGCGAGTTAGTTTCATAAAATGTTTAGTATCAATCCAATAAATTGTACCACGACATTTACGATGATATTTATATTTCTAATTCGAGTGGGTCAATTAGTCTAATACATATATGTTGTTTATCCCCCAATTGTGGCTTTTCTTTCTTCAAAGAAAAAGAGCAAACAAATGGTGGGCAGCGGAATCTCGTAAAATAATTTGACTTTTTATATTTCCATCCAAATTCCTTTCGAAGCGATACCTTATTCCACCCATCGGCGTGAGGGTAGATTTCCAATTTTTTGAAATAAACGAATAAAAACATCATGTCGTCTTTTCACTCGTCGATGCAATTAATTCTCTTTCAAAAATCTCGACAATCAAAACCTATTATCGACTATTCTCATTTTTGGGTTTATTTGAATTGGACTAACGAATCATGAATTATGTGAGTACGGACTTTCTTCATGTGCAATTGTCGACAATTCTAGTTTGTGTATGTGAATTTTCAATTTGAGTATATCTATTATGATCTCTTATAGATACAAAATTTATGGATCGAAAATTGCACTTGTCCGAACATCCTCCTTGGATAGATCGGTGCAATAAATTTATATGGTGTATTAATTATTATATATTATTTCATAAATTCTCGTTGGATAGTTCGGTGTCATGAGCATATGTGTTACATTATTGTGTTATTTATTATTTCGTAAATCCCCGCTAGGTAATCTGGAATAATCAGTTGATGTGTTATATTTTGTGATACCTATTGTTCTCGTAAATCCGCATTGGATCATTTGGATTATTAGAATTATGTGTGCTATATTGTACTATGTTTATTTATTCGTGAATCTTCATCGGGCAAATCGGATAGTGAAGTCTATAAATTCAAATTATATATGTGTATAACTAAGTCTTACTTCACCGGCATTTATAATTTTGGCTTATGTTAGAACTATTTCATTTTATGTTGAACTATATAGAACTTCTTCCTTGAATAACAGTATCCTGATTAAAAGAAAATTATAAATCTTGTTCCATACTATTTGGACTATGAGGATAGATTATTTTAGCACATTCCTTCTACTAAATATAATACAAATTTTGTTAGTCATTTTTCTCCTCAGATGAATTGGTTAAATGAATAGATATCATATCCTTTTGGATTTAAGTCCATCTGAGAAGCACCTGTAGTGAAGTTGATGAGTTAGGATCTCTTATATCTATCATTCAACCATTTGAACTTTCTTTCTAATGTTTTAAGAGATCGTGATCTGTCCTGCTCTTCTCACTTTGACTTAGCCCCTGTTTTGCGCAGCCTTCTTAAAGTTATAATTGTCTTATAAGCACCGTTTTTCAAAAAAATAACTCTTCATTTTTTTTTAAAAATGTGCTTATAAGCCAATTATAGGCATAAGAAGGCTGCACAAAACACCTCCTAATAGTGATCTTTAATACTCTTCTCATTTTGATGCTTCTTCCTTAGATGGAGCACAAAAGTCAGTTGAGACTATTCCTTAGGAAGCTTAGTTTTGTAGAATACCTAATCCAAAACATTTCAAATTTTTTGTTTCGTTGAACATGTCTTTATACTATGTTATTAATGAACTTGAGTTATCAAAAAAAAATGTTATTAATGAACTTGAAGATTATTTTTATATTGAGCAATCTGAAAATTTTATTGTTCATGAAAGCTAAGATAAAAGTAATAAACTTAATCTCTCTCTATGGTTTGAAGCAATCATTTCAATAGTGTAATATTAAATTTCATTAATGAATAACTACATTTAATTTTGCTACGAATTTCGAAAAGTCTTGCATATATGTTAAGAAAGTGGGAGAAGCTTTTAATGTTCATAATATTCTATATTGATATTACTCTTTTCACGAAAAAACATCTAATTGAGACTAAAGTGTTCGTTATTTTTCTCTATAATTGAAGTGAAAATATTTTGGAAAAATGTCTTCTTTATTCTTTTTTATGATTTAATTATTATATGAGAGTTCTGTCTCTGTTATATTTGAGAGATTATTGTGGCAATGTCAATAGAAAGAAAATCTCATATGATATTTCTTTCAAATAGAACAAGACCTAAGCTAATGTTGACTGAAAGAATCCTTATACATCTGTCGTTGGCAGTCTAATGTACTGTGGAACATATTCTTAAATCTATCCGCTCACTAGATCTTATGCTCTTTTATCAAACAATCTCTTTTGACTTCTATGGTTACTCCGGCTCAAATAATTAGAGTTCTGTTGATACTAGAAATTTGAATTTGAGATACATCTATATATTTGGTGGGGTTGCTATATAGTGGAAGAGTAAGAAGCAAAAGATTTTTGCTAGGTCTACAATGGCAGTTCATTATTTGACTTATGTGTTATTGAGCGTATAAAGCAACATTACCTATGAAATTTCTTAGAATAAATTTCTCATAACCTCCTTCTTTGATGATCCTATTTAGATATGTTGTTGTAGTCATACTGAAACTTACTATGTGTCATTCAATGTTGATCATCCAAAATGGAGATAGGTTGAAGTGGTGAACAAAGTTCCTTCTACCTAAAATCTAGCACATTCTATTGAATGATTAGGCATTCACAATGTTTATTGATCATTGTAAGAACTCTTTGCTATACTACGTGTTATGAAAATCAAAGTGCAATGAAAGCTATAAAGTAGCGTGTGCATAACAAAAATTTATGAGTTTACTTCTCAATGGTCCATGCTAATTTACATAACTTCAAAGCAAGAGCAAGGAGAATTTATACCTCAACCTGGAGCAGTATCATTTGTAGGTATTCAAATATTCACCTTCTATGAAAGTCCACACCACCACAATTATTGAAAGCTTATAATATCCTTTGTATAACACTATATGTGTGTTTATGGAGTGCTAGCTCCTCACTTGTGATCTAAGAAGATAAGAAGCAAGATTACAAATCTCTGACCCCCTATTCTTCACAAACCTCTCGGGTAAAGAGAGAAAGTGGAGGGACTTCTCACTTGATCTTTTATCAAGAGACACAAATGCATATAACTTAACACATATGGATGTATCAAGGTATTTATAAAGTTAGTCATGACCTGAAAATGCAAACACATGTCCATGTTATTGGATTAACTTTTGATCCTAGCCATATGTGTATACGTGATTTTGAAGCACACATGGTTTTGTTCGATAGTTTTGTAGAACCCTTCCACTCAAACTTATACAACTCTTTTTGTATGAACAATTCATTGTATTTAATCTCATTGTATATGCATCCTATGAATGTAATCTAATTGGAAGAAAATGGCCACTAACTTCATATATCTCATATATGAAGTTGTAGTAAACTTCCACTAACTCATTAGTGGATTCCAACCTAAATCCAACTAAGAAGAGGTTTTGATTTATTAATATACAAATCACCTTGGTTATTGTGTTTGTGACACCATAATTACATTCAAGTCCTTGAAATTTCAAAAACTTCAATTCGTCCCCTAAGCTCTTCCTTTATTATATTTTGGCCCTCAAGAGTTTGATGTTAATGTTTATGACCCTATAGGTTCTCAATAGCTTGACAATGACCCTGATTTATGTCATTAGACCATGAGTGATATCTAGTAACAACATATCATGGTCACCCAAGTATTGAGAATAGTCATGTTAAGAGACTATCTCTTTCAAGAACTAACTTTCATGTAATTATTATTGTTTCATCTTGTTCATATCCCAATTTAGCATATTAATGTCATTTGTCATCCTCTTTTTATATATGTGAAAGATTACTTGTACCGGAGATCATGGACTTTGAGTATTCAGTAGAAACTCTTTTTTAATCAAACTCGTGCTTTGATCAAAGGCTTCATCATAATCTCTTACAAATGGCCATAGGGATATTGCCTCCTAACTGTTTAAGAGTGGCGAATCCTTTATTGTCACTCAAAATCCTTTCGTACTTCATATATTCCCAAATCTACCCATTGTTATCCATTTATAGTGTAATTCCGAATAGAATCAAAGAGTGACATCAAAACTCAATATTCCACGTTGATCTCAAGACCAAGGATCACTTAGACCTACTATTATTTAGAGTATCGACCATTGACAATATGGTGAACTCTAGTAATGTCAATCCTATGTACTTGGCGACTACAATCATCCATATTCTAGCTTAGGTGTCACTACACCATAGTTGATGAGATCAACTACTTCTTACAAAAGAAAGTCGTTTAGAACATGCTAACTTATTCGTATTAGTGATGCCCTGTTTCATTAATACTATTATAGCTTCATTATTTGATATGGAATGATAATGCAAGTAATAAAACAAATATGAAGTGTGCTACTAATCATATACATTGATATGAAAGTGTTGATACAAAGGCCCTTGGTGATTGGCCTTAGGGTACAATACTAATAAACTCCCACTTGTACTTAGGCCAAACACTCATATATACAAGACCATGTGTTCAGGGCTATCATGTCTCATATGAGATAATGCCTTAGTCAACGGTTCAGCAACATTTGCTGCCGATGGGATCTTTTCTTCCTTTAGATCTTTCTTATCTATGATTTCTCTAATTAGATGGAACTTTCTAAGTACATGTTTGGATCTATGATGAGACCTTGGTTCCTTTGCTTGTCCTACTGCTCCACTACTATCACAAAATATAGTGATAGGACTTGCAGCGGACAGAGTCTTTGATGAACTTCTTGATCCATACAGCTTCTTTTGCATGTTTTGAAGCTATAATGTATTCAGCCTCTGTTGTAGAGTCAGCAATAGTGCCTCATTTGAGACTCTTCCAAAACACCGCATCTCTGTTCAGGATAAACACGTATCCAAACTATGACTTGTAATCATCCACATCTATTTGGAAACTTGCATTCGTATATCATTTTATTACTAAATCTGAATCCCTGTATACTAAGAACAAATCCTTAAACCTTTTAAGGTACTTTAAAATATTTTGTTCGGCAATCCAATGTTCCTCACCAGGATTGGATTGAAACTTGCTTGTAACACTTAGAGCATAGGAGACATCAGGTCTCGTACATAACATAGCATACATTATAGATCTACTAGCTGAAGCATATGAAATAATCTGCATGAAGATCTTATCCTGATCAGTCTTTGGTTTCATCTTATTTGAAAGATTTATACCATGCCCTGTCGGTAGAAACCATTTCTTCAACTGATTCATTCTAAACCATTTTATCACTTTGTCTATATACGTTGATTGTGACAGACCAAGCAACTTTTTGGATCTCTATAGATCTTAATTCCAAGAATATAGGCTACCTCTCCAAAGTCCTTCAAGGGAAACTGCTTGGATAACGAAAGCTTCACAGATTGAAGCATTCGTATATCGTTTACTATGAGCAATATGTTATCTACATAAAGCGCTAGGAAAACTTTTGTAGCCCCATCAACCTTTTTTATAAACACAAGGTTCATCGGGATTTTTGATGAAATCAAACCCTTTGATTGCTTCATCAAACCCAATATTCCAACTCTGAGATAATTGCTTGAGTCCATAAATGGATCTTTGAAGCCTGCGCACTTTAATGGCATCTTTGGATTCAAAACCTTGAGGCTGTATCATATATACCTCTTCTT
Source organism: Pinguicula moranensis (assembly GCA_028565015.1). Taxonomy (NCBI): domain Eukaryota; kingdom Viridiplantae; phylum Streptophyta; class Magnoliopsida; order Lamiales; family Lentibulariaceae; genus Pinguicula; species Pinguicula moranensis. The sequence goes on from JAOWBN010056229.1 coordinate 14,642, forward strand.
GCAAATTCCAGTTAAGGAATGACATTTTGACATCCATTTTCTAGATTTCATAATCATAGTGTGCAACTATATATGCAATATCCTAATGGATTTAAACATAGTTACTGGGGAGAATATTTCATCATAGTCAACACCGTGTCTTTGACGAAATCTTTTTGCTACCATTTTAGCTTTATAGGTAATCACATTACCGTCCATGTTAGTTTTATTCTTGAAAATCCATTTGCACCCTATAGGGATAATCCCTTCTGTGGATTGATCAAGGTCCAGACCTTACTTTCGTTCATGGAATCCATTTCGGAGTTCATGGCTTCAAGCCATTTCTCTTTGTCTACACTAGACAAGATTTCTTCGTAGTCAGTAGGTTCATCATATTCTATTATCATTTTGTTTGTCTAGATCATATCCATAACGAACAGGGACACAATTTGTCCTACTAGACCATAGAATTCCTTGTGTTTGAGTTTCTTCTGTCATCTCATGTGTATGAGATAACTGCTCTTGTTCCATCTATTGATTAATGCTAGGGTATAGGTTTTGAACTTCTTCAAGGTCCACTTTGCTATCACTTGTCTCTTCTAGAATAAACTCTTTTTCTAAAAAGATGACATGTTTTTAGACAAACATCTTTTGCTCAACGGGATTGTAGAAGTAGTATCCAAAACATATATCAGTTTTGCTTCAAGCTTTTCCAATTCTACCCACTCCAAATAAGTTGGGTTTCCCCAAATTCTCATGTAATTGAGATTTGATTTGTTACCCATCCATATCTCATACGTAGTGGTTTCAATCGATTTCGATAGAATGAGGTTAAGTACATGTGATGCAGTATCAAAGGTAAAAAAACCCAAACGATTTTGGAATACTTGGTCGACTCATCATGGATCGCACCATATCTAATAGGGTACGATTCCTTCTCTATGATACACCATATAATTGTAGAGTGTATGGAGGAGTACTTCGTGGGATTATTCTCTGATTTTTCAGATAATCTTGAAATCCGGTACTCCAGTATTCACCACCCCGATCTGATTGGAGTATTTTGATAATTTTTTCCAAAGTATTTCTCAATAACATTATTGTACTCTCTTAACGTTTCAAAGCCTTCGGGCTTGTACTTTAATAGGTACACGTAATCATATCTTAAATAGTCGTCCGTGCATGTTATGATGTATGAGAAAACACCTCTAGCACTTATTGACATTGAACCACATACATCACTATGTACTAGTCCAAGCAATTCTGTTGACCTTTTTCATTTTCTCTTAAAAGAAGTCTTAGTCATTTTTCCTTGTAGGCAAGACTCACATGTCCCAAATGATTCATAATCAAATGAGCCCAAGAGATGACTTTGGTACATTTTCAAGATGCAGTCTTTGCCTATGTGACTAAGTCTACAGTGTCATAGGTATGAAAGACATCTTTCATATTCGTTTCTTTGGTATCTACAGTAAGTATTAGTTTATCTATGTTCAAAATATAATGACCATTAATACTAGGGGCTACACAGTATCTAATTCCATTTTTGGAAATAGTACAACTATTGTTATATTGCAAATTGGAATAACCTTCATGGTCTAAATATGAAATAGATATAATGTTTTTCGTTAGTACTAGAACGTAATAACAATTATAAAATTCAAGTACAACCCCATTGGTAAACTTGAGATAATAGGTCCCGACAGTCGGTGAAGCAACTCTTGCTCCATTTTCCACTCGAAGGCATACTTCTCCTTTTGCCACTATCCTACTTCAGTTTAACCCTTCAAATTATTACAAATGTGAACAGGGGCTTCGATTCTAATACCCAGGTATTAGAAGCAAAAGTAGACAATATATCAACCATATAGACACCTCATGAAGATGCTTCTTTAAGTTTCTTCGTGGATTAAAGATAATCCTATCAGTTGCGTCTCCAGTGGCCAGGTTTGCCACAGTGGAAGTAAGTGCTATTTTTCAGGTTTCTTTCCCTTGCTCACCCAGCACTCGCTTTCACTGTGCTCTTCTTGCCCCTATGTTTCCTAAGTTTGGCATTAGGCACACATTCGCCTTTTGAAAAGGATGCTAGCAAGGTTGTACCCTCATCCTGTTTCAGTTCACTCTTAGTAGCCTTAAGCATACTCACCAATTCAGTCAACAGAACTTGAATCTTATTCATGTTAAAGCTGATGATGAATTGGGAATAGCTATCTAGAAGGGATGACAAGGATCAAATCCATGCAGAGTTGATTCTCCAGGTTAACTCCCATATCTCTCACTCTTTGATGAAACCCAACATCTTAATGTACTGAGCAGCCATGGAATATCCCTCTTTCATCTGGGATATGAACAATTCTTTGTTATGATAATACTGTTCAGTTCGAGATTGACCCTCAAACAACTCTTTAAGGTATCCCAGCATTATATAGACATCCAAGTTTTCACATTGCTTCTAAAGCTCTGGAGTCATGGATGCCAACATTATACATTGGGTAAGGTCTACCCTTCAACCTGCTTGTCGTAAATAGATTGAACGGTCCTAGATGAACCCTCTTCTGGAGGATTGGGTTTGGATGTCTCAAGGACATAAACAAGTTTTTGGGATTTGAGAATGATTCTCAAATTTTGTTGCCATTCCAAGTAGTTTGGACCACTCAACTTATTGGATTCAAGAATTGAACAAAAATTCAATTGTATAGTAGACATCTACAATAAACATGTAAAGGTAAATTAAGATTTTGCTATTATGTATATCTACAAAATGAATTGTAGACTTTAAAACATATCCATTTTACTCCCAATATTTTGTTGCAAATCAATAATCCTCTTCTATATTGATTCGGAAGATTCATTAATCTTCTAGTGGGTCAAGGACCTTAATCGAAAAATAATCAAACCTTGAGTTAACTCAATAAGCTAACTATGATTACCAAAGGTAGTTAACTAACAATTGCAACACTTTGCAACTCCTAACTTTTGCTTGGGTAGTAACACTTTAACCTTACCAAGACTTGCCCTCTAAATCTACAAGGCCTTGAGTTAGCTCAACAAACCAAGGGTTTTAATTAAATTAAATATCATTATTCAGAAAGTATACAACTTTCATGATAAAACTTCCTTCAAGATAGATGGCCACCTTGAGTTAACTTAACAATTGAACCACCAATCAATAAGACCGCTTTATCATAATAATGAAAGGCATCATCATTTTCAAACACTTTTGAAAATGAGAGACTTAATTATTGTTTAATGGGTTTTTGATATGTTTGGTCTCATCAATATTTAGTTTTCAAGCATGCAACCATATTATTATCACATAATAATAAAGTACAAATCATGCTAAATAAACACACATATATGGATGAACATGGACTCTACTAATCCCTCGGCCCTTGAGAGATTAGGTTGGTTAATCCTAAGCATGGTCTTCAACTCTTTGAAGCTCATGCAACTCCTTGCATCACCACCATAAATGTGGACAAACACATGGCCTTCTTAGCTCCCAAGGGTCCTTGCATCTCCACCTTGTCGGGTCCTTCTTGATGCCTTCTCCATTCTTGAATTACCTAATTCCTAATCTAACCCTCACATTTGACCTCCCACTCGACTAATATACATTGGATTCTTTGAGAAACCCCAATTTACATTTCGGGAGGGGGGAGATGAGAAAAGAATTACATCAAAAATTTAAAGAAGACAGAGCATGCAAGCCATATAATGAATGCTAGTGTAACAATTGCAAACATTCAACCAAGAAGTTTAAGTAATAACAATTATTATATAACCACAATCCTATTGGGTTCTAGTCCATGATCAATCACCATGCATTCAAATTAATTCATAATTAAATGAAAGCATGTAAAGTTAAAGTACTTCAAAGAATCATCACATGCAACACATTCTTGAACATATAGTAGTGTACATGGGGAAGAAATTGCTCATGCCTGCCTCGGGTTTGAACAAATTTTTGTCCAAACCATACCATGGTTTTTAGGGCCTTTTCAAGGCTTAACCTCAAATTATTTTTGAGTAATAACTTATGCTTCTACAACAACATTGAAGACCAGAACCATACACCTTTCACTACCACAAATTTTAATCTCAAAATCTATATACTTTGTTCAAAACAAATGTTAAGATTTCAAGATGCAAACTTCAAGAAACATGCATACAACATGAACATATTCATCATTCTTTGTATTCTAACATAAAAGCTATGTAATAGATCTTGCATGTAATACAAGAATCAGTACTCTGATACCCCTAGTAGAAACTTTATGCTACACTAAGTGTCATGAAAATCAAGTGCAATGGAAGCTACAAAGTAGTGTGTGCATAACAAAAATTTATGAGTTTCTTTCCCAAGGATCCATGATGATTTACATAACTTCAAAGTAAGAGTAAGAAGAATTTATACATCAACTTGGAGTTTTCATAAAGTCCTTGTAGGTAGTCTCATTTATAGGTGTTCAAATATTCACTCTCTATGGAAGTCCACACTACCACAATTCTTAAAAGCTTATACTACCTTTTGTATAACACTATATGTGTGTTTGTAGAGTGCTAGCTCCTCACTTGGTGTCTAAGAAGATGAGAAACAAGGATACAAATCTCTTACCCCTATTCTTCACAAACCACTCGGGTAGAGAGAGAAAGTGGAGTGCTAACTCCATACTTGTCCTGCTTTATGTTCACTAATAAGCACCATTGATCATTGGATCCAATTTAATTTTCTTGTTGGACCCAACCTTTGCCTATTGAAAGCAAAATATATTGATATGGGATAACTGTATGATTTGTAATTGGTATACTGAGTTATTATCCTTGAAAACAAAATTTAGTGGGAGATTGTTGAAAAATAATTTTGTTTAAAGTTATTTCTACAAAATTTGTTGTTTCATTTTCAAAAACAAAATGAGTTTTTTGGGCTTCCACTTAATTTGATTGATCAAGGATATGAGACTACAAGTAAGGATTGAAGTGGACTCAAATCTAAGACTATTTACCTATGGCAAGAAATTTAAATAGTAGAGGGTTGGTCCAAGTCAATGGATATGGGTCAAAATAAATATATACCTCCAATGTCACATAGTCGTTTAACCTAATTGGTATACCTATCAGGAGGGTAAGGTTCGTAAGATTATTAGATCCTTGGGAAAACTCTGCACTATCTGTGACCGCGATAATCTCTGGGAGATATTTGTTATGTTCATTATATGCGAATTTATTTGTTTCATGCAATCATCTCCAACACTCTTTAGAGGTTCCCTACAAATGGACTTTTACTCCACTAGTTCGATAAGGTTCGCCCTACTGGGCCCTCTTAAATACTCAATAATTTGAGCATGCCCACTGGGGCCATTCATGTTGCCCCAGTTGAACAGACACCCTTCTGAGTTATTTTCGCTTTAATTGCTCTTAAATCCTATTACGTTTCGGCCAACACAATTGACTTTTTCATTTTTGAGCAATCGTCAACTCGTTAATACTTATACACGGTGTAAAAAAACGTTCTATGGAATTGCTGACCCAACAAAAAATCAACCAAAACAGATAAAGGTAATGTTGATATTGCCTTTTCTACCATGCTTGCTTATGGAAATTGAGCGGTACAGGACAAGTTTTGGAATACCCGCCCCTGCCCTGTGGGACTTGCCCTATGCCTCTCCGCAGGGTGGAATTTTCTGACCTGTGCCCCATTTCGCCTTGCATCATCATTGTTATATTGTATCTTTTTACTTTATATTTTTTATTTTTCTACTTTTCTTATTCATTAATATAATAAAAGTCCATACCAAAATAACAACACTTGATTAAACACAAGTGTGTAAGTCTTCTACCTATGGGCTTCAATGGAGCGGGTAGGATTGCGCAGGGTAAATATAGATTAGTGGTTCAAGTGCGGGAGAGGTAGTACCCGTCCCACGATGGATGGGCCAGGTTGGAGCAGAGTAGAATTGATATCCTTGCATATGCACTTGATGATAAAGGGCTAGAATTAGAGGTAGGTAAACGGGAAGGGTGAAACAGACGCCAGTGTGCGTTTTGATTGAAACGTGCAATTTTTTAACCCGCGATTTGACCCGCCGTCCATTTACCTTGAAGAAGTTGCTATGTTCCCTTTGGCCCAGCTGATTCTCCATTAGTCAGCCGCAGATATAATCATTCCCATTACAAATCGAGTAAAAAATTATTCGAGACAGACTCTGTACAGATGTGATGTGATATTGTTTCCCGATGTTTTTGGTAATTCTCTCTCTTTGGTATCTTTTATCACAAGTCGATAAAGTTTTTTTGGCGTATCCAATAAGATGAGGCATTAGGTAAAATTTATAAAGAAAATATGTAAATTAAATACTGATAATGGATTCACATGAAATAAATACATATA